>JAJMOB010000005.1:381566-395472 GCA_030444945.1 Hyphopichia fennica | reverse complement strand
CTCTATGTTAACCAAACCAGCCTCAAGGGTTTTATCCCAAAGAGCTTTCTTAAGAAACTTCCAATCCTCTTCAAGATCCATGAATAAAATTTATGGTACTCCAGCTGAAGGTCCATATTCAAATATTCCATTCAAGGTTCATAATAGAAAATTCATTCCTTTAGGTGTTTGGTATTGGGGGATTCTTGGTTTCTTCTTTGCCTTCCCATTCTTGTCTACTTACTGGCACTTGAAGAAATCTGGTTCTTTCCTTGAATAGATAATTTTAGCTTTGATATTCATAATGATAGCTTTCATACTCATATTCATATTCATAATCAATACAATATACAACCCTATCGGTTGATTTGATAGTTCACTTAGTTCACTTCATGCTTTTCACTTACTCCGTTTTTGATTTATTCTACGTACTAGCTTAGATTCTCTATGCTTAATGATATAATATACATCCCCCTTATGTAATCTCATCTTCTTATTTACTGTAATATATTTTATTTACTGTATATATATTATTCAACAAATCTCACTCGTTTAACCATTCTCGGTATCCCATCGTATGGATGACTTCTTTTCATGCTTGATTGTAATGTAGTAGTTGTGGTATTGGTTGATGCATTGGTTGATGCTGATGTTGATGATCCAATGGTATTATTGGACGTAGGAGTATCATGTATTCCAACTATACTATGCTCCGGGTCATAAGAATCAATCTTATCATCATCATCATCATACAATGAATCACTCTTAACAATTGGGGTGATTTCATTTTGAGGACTACCCAAAAATGAATCCAGAAAATTAATTGGATTAAAATTAAGTCCCAAACTACTGGCAATACTCGTTGGTTCTTCTGATTCTTCTTTGATGATTGGTTTCGAACTTAAATTATTGGTTTCGGGAATATCTAAACTTAATAAAGGTTTTTTATTAGTTGTTGATATCTCCTTGAATTCTGATTCTTTTTCAATTGGTTTACCCCAATTTTTTAGTATACTCAAAAATTCATCATCTTCATTAATATCTATTAAAATATCATCCAAAATTTGAGCTTTTGGTTTCATATCAATCTCAATTTTACCAGGAGATTCAATGGTCGTGGGTCCTATTATTTGATTGGGTTCTTCCACTGGTGTTATAGGAGATGCAATTGTTTCTGAATCAGTTTCTTGACGTTCTTTTTCTTCAATGATTTTAGGTATTAATGGTTTTAAAAATGCTTGTTGTTGGAAACTTTGATCATCAATACTTTTTCTTATTCTTTGTAAATCAGTTTGATATTGGGGTGCCTTTGATTCAAAAATATCTTTTGATGAAGTCATAATACCATCACTTATACTATTAATTTGAAAAATTAAATTATTTCTAAATATTTTATTGTTTTTAACGAAATCTTGTTGTTCTTTATCCAAAGGTATATTAACTTGATCTAATTCATCATCAACTGCTATTAAATATTGTAATAAATAATTACCCTCTCTCAATAACATGTCGGGAGTAATTCTATTTGATGTCATACTAGGAGGAGGAGTATTACCATTTTGATTACCATTTTGATTTTGATTAATAGAAGTTGCTTTTATAATAAATTGTTCAATTTTTTTAATAATAGTATTTGGAAATAAATCTAATCCAGAACTTGTTTGAGCATTTGTCCAAGTCTTAAATAAATTAATCAAATTTTGTCTCGTAGGAGTATCAGTAACCACCAAATAAGTTTGAGTGAAAATATTATATAATTTATTACCAAATATTAAATTATAAGGATTCCCAATATTTTTACAAATTGAATCAACAAGATAAATTGCAAATAATTTATATTGTGGTAAACATTTTTTAATACGTTCTTCAATTAATATTACTATTTTATCAGCTTCATCAACATATCTCTCGGCTAATGAGGTAAGTTCTGTTATTAGAGCTCTTGAATTAACTATAAGGGAAGATAATACATGCAGATAGTAATCTGGATTGAAAGGTTCTTCAACGTCCATCTTCTCTTCTTCTTTTTGATATGAATATTATTACTATATTGATAAAATGTACATCAAGGATGATTTTTTGGAGATTGGTGGTGGTGATTGGAATTATATCAATTTATCTAAAACGCTAGTGGGTGAATTAGTTAAGAAAGTTGTGAGTGTATACTCTTTTTTTTTGGGTTCTATTTTTCTTTGTTGTAATCTAAATACTATACTAGAATTACGTAAAACAAAAGAGAATAATCGTTAATAAGAAGTAAATAAAAAGTTTTAATTTAATAATTCAACAATGTTTTATACTGGTAATACAAGATGAGTAGAGAACTTACCGGGAACAAATGATACTCATAAAATCGTAATCAATTCTTAAATGCTGTTAGATTTTGTTCAAAGTGTATTTGTATTGGCGTCAACAAATAATATGAATTTATAGAAAAGAAGTAGAGTATTTAAATAAGAATAACTCTTTTATTTGTCTTTTTGTCTTTTTGTCTTTTTGTCTTTTTGTCTTTTTGTCTTTTTGTTTTTCTGCTTGTGTGCAATTTTACTCTTTTTTTAAAAAAACTCTTTCTTTTGTGTGTGGTTGAGAAATGTCATTTGTGGTATTCTATTTTTACTAGTGAGCCAAAGGTAATAACAGTATTTTAATATTGAGTTATACAAACTAACTACGAGGCATAAACAGATGTCGTCTGTTGAAAGATTGTTTGAACCCTCCTCCGCTTGATCCTAGTCTTGGGCTGGCACCAGGACCAGAGTCTGATCCAGACCCAGACCTAGACCCAGATCCAGATCTATTTGCAACATCACCTGTAAAGCTATAGATCCTACGAAGCTCACCACGACTTTCGTCAGTACGTCCGACTTTCATGTTTGCTGATATTCTTGATGCTAACTGTGTAGTTGCTGGCCGGTTCTTGGAATGGGTAACAGAGGAATTAGAGCTGGAATTGAATCTTCTAGCTCCATTGAACATTGATTGTTTCTTGGTAGGGGGACCCACCATTCTTCTACTAGTATTTTCACCACCAGCTGATGAAGATTCGTTTTTGTTTTGTATGGCAGCTGCGTTGATATTTGTTGATTCAGCGAAAAACAGTGGTCTTTCTTCATTGTGAGCACTAACGGATGGTGAAATAGACATTACATTCGTGACTAACTCGGTTGGTCTGGTGTTGGATTCATCTTTAGCTTTCAAAGTATTTTGATTCGAGTGTTGGTGAAATTTCTGAATAAACGTATTCATCTTAACTTCTGGTGTTGTCGATGATGAAGGTGGTAGGTGACTATTTTTATTTCTTTGAATCAAGTCTCTTAGTGTTGCATGATCAGTTTCAATTTCAGTTTCACTAACTTCAGAATCCAACCCAATCGTTGGCGGTGGACGTTTGTTCAATTGTCTTTTCAAATATTCAAGTTCATTCGTTAGGGTATCTACCTTTTTCTTATACTGGTCTAATTGTGTCAACTCTTCCTTTGCTGCGTATAAAAGTTGTTTCTGTTTATCTACTTTATCCGCTAACTTCTTATTTGATTTTATATAGTAACTTATTCCACCAGCCATGGTGCTGTATTGAAATTTAGCAGCATTATACATTGATTCCAATTTTTCAGGTACTGACACGAAGAAATCTTTTAATTCACTAGGTAAAGTAGAATCTATTTCAACTATAGACACATTCTTAGTATGGCAAACTGGGCAATTCGAATATTCATTGGTTTCTTTATTGTTTTGAAAGTTAGTACATAAACTAGTATATCGGCGGGTAATTGAGTAATTAGTTACGATGTAGATGATCTTTGCAACTGATATGTGCACACGAAGTAAGAAACAAAGCCTTATCTGTCTGTTTGGAAAAGCAGATGCCACAGCACACATATGCTTGGTCATAATCCATTATTCTTCGTCTTGTTGTTGTTGGTGGTGGTGTTGTTGTTGTTGTTGATAGGTTATTTGCAGTTATAATCTTTTAGCCGCCCACCCGCAGTACAATTCACCCGTACCCTCGCCAGAGAGAAAAGTAGTGCTCTGCACGAAGGTGGGGCGAGAGGGGGGAGACAGTGTTTCGGACTCTGAATACCGAAACCGGCCTGCGCGCTCCGGTGGCCTGGAAATTTTTCATAATTTTTGACTCACCAACAAAAAGGTCAATAACCTTTGGAGGAAAAAATTTTCTTTATCTTTAATATAGCGGTTTTTTGTAATCCATCCTGAATTTTCAGACTGAAAAATATATATAAAACTCGATCTTACTCCGTAATTTTTTTTTTTTAGGTTTTTCTTCTTCTTTTTCTTTCTTCATTCACAAACTAAATCAAAATGTTGAGATCAGTAGTTAATCGTCAATTTACTTCCGTCCGTTCCTTTTCTTCCTCAATTAAATCTTTAGATAAGATTAAGGTTACCAATCCAATTGTTGAATTGGATGGTGATGAAATGACCAGAATTTTATGGTCTAAAATTAAAGATCAATTAATTCATCCTTATTTGGATGTTGACTTAAAATATTTTGATTTGGGTATTTTAGCTAGAGATCAAACTGATGATCAAATTACTATTGATGCTGCCACTGCCATTAAAAAATATGGTGTTGGTGTTAAATGTGCTACTATTACTCCAGATGAAGCTAGAGTTAAAGAATTTGATTTAAAAAAAATGTGGGTTTCTCCAAATGGTACCATTAGAAATATTTTAGGGGGTACTGTTTTTAGAGAAGCTATTATTATTCCAAGAATCCCCAGATTGGTACCAAGTTGGAAAGAACCAATTGTTATTGGTAGACATGCTCATGGTGATCAATATAAAGCTACTGATTTAGTTATTTCTGAACCGGGTAAATTAGAGTTAAAATTTACTCCAGCAAATGGTGGTGAATCAGAAACTAGAACTGTTTATGATTTTAAAGCACCTGGTGTTGGTTTAGCCATGTATAATACTGAACAATCTATTAAAGATTTTGCTCATTCTTGTTTTAAAATGGCTATTCAAAAACAATTACCATTATACTTATCAACCAAAAATACTATTTTAAAGAAATATGATGGTAGATTTAAAGATATTTTCCAAGAAATTTTTGAAAGTGATTATACTCAAGCATTTAAAGATAATGGATTATTCTATGAACATAGATTAATTGATGATATGGTTGCTCAAATGATCAAATCTAAAGGTGGTTTCGTCATGGCTTTGAAAAATTATGATGGTGATGTTCAATCTGATATTGTTGCTCAAGGTTTTGGTTCTTTAGGTTTAATGACTTCTGCCTTAATGACCCCCGATGGTAAATCATACTTGGCTGAAGCTGCTCATGGTACTATTCAAAAACATTTCAAAAATCATATGAATGGTCAAGAAACTTCATCCAACTCTATTGCTTCAATCTTTGCTTGGTCTCGTGGTTTACTCCAAAGAGGTAAACTTGATAATACTCCAGATGTTGTTAAATTTGCTGAAGCTTTGGAAAAAGCTACTCTTGATACCGTTCAAGTTGATGGTGTTATGACTAAAGATTTAGCTTTGGCTTGTGGTAAAACTGACAGATCTTCTTATGTTGATACTTTTGAATTCATGGATGCTGTCGCTGATAAATTGAAAAGTGAAGTCAAGGTTTAAGTTGATCTTATAACCTACATACATACATTTATATAAACTATTTTAATTGTCCTAGTTTCATCAAAAAAACAATCATCGAAAATAGCAATTAAGAAATGCTCTCATGATTAATGATTTTTACAAATACCTTCTTTTTTCATCCTTCCCCTTAATATGAACGTCTCTTATATTCTTAGATAAATAGCGTTATTTTAATTGAAATCTTTTTTTTATTAAATTTGCAATCTTTGTATTTGTGTTTTTTTTTTTCCCTTTTTCCGTTGTTTTTTTGTGAAAAATACTGCAAAATTTGAAAAAAAATTGCAATTACATCTAACCAATTTGACTAATTACTATTACATAAACCTAACTCATTAGTTTACTTTCTAAGTATTGACATACGGCTTCCTGGATAAATTTGTCATGAGTGTACTGACTATACTCACAGACATTTTCCACTTACAAATCAGTGTAAGACATCTCGGTTCTAAGAAAAACCAAAGTACACAATATGATTAGTCAAGCTAATGAACAATTAAACGATTGAATACCGAAGTAATTGGCATAGCACTCCGTTACAAGCGAGTTTGATACCTTCAATTACGTTATAGAGCTGAAAAGTAGAAAATCTCCTCCGCTCCTCCCCCGGCTCGACCGTTTATTGTTTAACAAAGCGAACCAAAAGTCAAATTTAAGATATCACAGTTAAAAATTACAATGTCTTAGTTGAAAGCAAATTTGATAAGCAAGAAAACACCCATATTGGTTCGGGTCTAAAGTAGAGCCGAGCTTATTAAGATTTTCGTTAGTAATTAGCGATTAGTAAGGACTGTATGCAGTACGGCAAAAAAGGAGTTTATCTCGGTTATAAGAAATAATTTTTGTTGCAAATATGGTGTTTTCAGACATATGTCAAGATAAACGGCTAGCTAATGGCAGGAGCACCAAATGTTCGTAAAAGTGTATAAATAGGAAGGGGAAGATACCGAATTATAGTTTTTTTTTTTTTTTTGTTTCAATCATCCATTGATAACAACTTAATTATCAAAAAAAAAAAACACTATACCCCTTCCAAGTTAATAAAGCTTTTCACAATGTCTTCTACTGATTTTATTCCAGCTGTTAAAGGTCTTCCTTACTTCTTGAATGAACAGCCTAAACCTTTAGGTCTTGCTTATGATCCTCAACCAGATAACAAGCCAATTCCAAAGTTATTTCAACCCCTTAAATTAAAGGGACTTACTATTCCAAATCGTATTGGGGTTAGTCCAATGTGTCAATACCTGGCTGATGATCAATTGAGGGTTACTCCATTCCATTTGGTTCATTATGGTGCATTTGCATCAAGAGGAGTGGGGTTTACTATGATTGAAGCATCGGCCGTTAGTCATGAGGGGGCTTTATCACCAAGGGATGTTGGGATTTATAATGATGAACAAGCCACCAAATTAAAAGAAATTGTTGATTTTGCTCATGGTAATAATTCATTAATTGGTATTCAATTAAGTCATGGTGGTAGAAAATCAAGTGGTCAACCATTATTTGTTCATTTAGAACAAACTGTTGATAAATCCATTGGTGGATTTGGTGATGAAATTGTTGCTCCATCAGCCATTAAATTTAGACCAAATGGTAATTTCCCAGTACCAAATGAATTATCAAGAGATGATATTAAATCAATTATTAAAAAATTTGGTCAAGCAGCTAAAAGATCTATTGAAATTAGTGGATTTGATTTTGTTGAAATTCATGCTGCTCATGGTTATTTAATTCATGAATTTTATTCTGAAATTTCAAATAAGAGAACTGATGAATACGGTGGATCATTTGAAAATAGAATTAGATTCTTATTAGAAATAATTGATGAAGTTAAAGCCAATGTAAGTAATGATGTCCCCGTTTTATTAAGAATTTCTGCTGTTGACAATGATCCTAATGATCCTGGCAATTGGACTATTGAAGATAGTATTAAATTAGTTGAGATTGTTACCGAAAAGGGTATTGATATGATTGATGTTTCTAGTGGTGGTAATAGTCATAATCAAGGTAGAAGAGGTATAAAATCTTTTGTTCATCTTGAATATGCCAAAGCTATTAAAAAGGCTTTGGGTGATAAAGTCTTGGTTGCCTGTGTTGGTAGTATCAATGATCCAACTAGAGCAAACCAAGCCATTGAAGATGGTGAATTTGATTTTGCTTTGATAGGTAGAGGATTCTTGAAGAATCCTGGTTTAGTTTGGGCTTGGGCTGATGAATTAGGAATTAGAGTTACTCAAACTTTACAGTATGATTGGGGATTCCATCCAAATATTCCTCAAATTCTTGAATTAATCGAACGTTCTAAACATTAGAACTTCTAGTTCACTAGCCTCTTTCTCTTTACTTTCTTTTATGATATATAGATGTTTTCCTTTCTTTAAATAAAAATTAATTGTAACTTGCTTATTGTAAACTAGTTAATTTATTAGTACCACTACTTTTTGCAACAATCACTAATCTGATCAAATTTCACATTATAATACAAAGAACTGCTTGCTCTGCTAGATCCATTTAAATTCCTTCTTTAGCATCTACTACATCCTACAGTGTCTTCATAATGCTTTATTCAATTGAAGTTGAAGCTAATATAAGAAGCTTCAAGGCTGAACGCAAAAAAAAAAAACAAAAAGAAGCTTCAAAATTCCTTACACAAAAACCAAAATTGTACAATTGTCCGAGAAAATGCCACTGTGATTACTAAACATACATATTAAAATGTTATAGTACCTCCAAGTATAAAACCAGGGTGAAAAGTCCATTTAATGAAATCAGATCAGATCTACATTTATATACAATGTCTTCAACATACGTTACTCCACATGCCGATGTTCCTTACTATCTTCCGTTACAACCAGAAGTTATAGGTAAAGCATTTGATCCTCAACCAGACAATAAACCAATTCCCAAATTATTTCAACCACTCACGGTTAAGAATGTCACATTTCCGAATAGAATTGGAGTTAGTCCCATGTGTACTTATTCTGCTGGTACTTTATCAAAAGATGGGGAACCAGAAAATACTTTTATAGCCACTCCATTTCATTTTGCTCATTATGCTGGATTTACTAGTAGAGGTCCAGGTTTAACTATTGTGGAAGCAGCAGCTGTTAGTCCAGAAGGTCCATTATCAAATAAAGATTTAGGTATTTTCAATGATGAACAAGCCCTTAAATTAAAAGAAATTGTTGATTATGCTCATTCTTATAATTCAAATATTGGTATTCAAATTGGTCATGGGGGTAGAAAAGCCAATGGTCAACCAATTTTTATTCATTTAGAACAAACTATTGATAAATCAATTGGAGGATGGGGTGATAAAATTGTGGCACCATCACCAATTCAATTTAGACCAAAGGGTAATTATCCAGTACCAAATGAATTAACCAAGGAACAAATTAAAGAAATCATTAAAGATTTTGGTCAAGCAGCTAAAAGAGCAGTTGAAATTAGTGGATTTGATTTTATTGAAATTCATGGAGCTCATGGATATTTAATTACTGAATTTTATTCTGCAGTTTCAAATAAAAGAACCGATGAATACGGTGGACCATTTGAAAATAGAATTAAATTTTTAATTGAAATTATTGAAGAAGTTAAATTACAAACCGGTAATAAAGTACCAATATTATTAAGAATTTCAGCTGTTGAAAATGATAGTATTACCAAAGAAGCTTGGAAAATTGAAGATAGTATTAAATTAGCTCATATTGTTGCTGAAAAGGGGGTTGATATTTTAGATATTTCAAGTGGTGGTAATAGTTATAAACAAGATAGAAGAGGTGCTAAATCTTTTTTCCATCATGAATATGCCAAAGCCATTAAACAAGCAGTTGGTGATAAATTACTCGTTGCTTGCGTTGGTAATATTGATAATCCCGTGGAAGCAAACCAAGCAATTGAAGATGGTGATATTGATATTGCTTTAATTGGTAGAGGATTCTTAAAAAATCCTGGTTTAACCTGGACTTGGGCTGATCAATTAGGGGTCAGAATTAATGAATCATTACAATATGGTTGGGGATTTCATCCAAAAATTGAGCAGGTACTTGAATTAATTGAAAGAACCAAATTAGATGATGATAAAGAGTAAATTTATTGTCTTTTTTTTCTTTTCTTGGTTCTTTACTCTTTGGTTAAGAATCATGAATATCTTTATAGAATAGCCTATAGAACATTACTAATAAATAAAATAAGTAGCGATTATAGAAGGGCTAAATTCAGTACATTAAAGCGTAATTAGGGGTCTTCTAATTCAATAAAGCGTAATTAGGGGTCTTCTAATTCAATAATAAGCGATTATAGAAAGAATAAGAAGAAAGGTTATAATCAAATTTGATGGTGAAATTAGTTTCACAGCCATATATATACAATCGTGATGCCAAAAAAAAAGAGTAGCATTACCATTTATAGTGAGAAGTGTACCAAACGGAACCTAAACAAAGAGCGGATTTTATATAATTTTAAATTTTAAATTTTAATTATAATTATAAATTCACTATGAACACTTAAACTAAATAATGAAATAGTCTTTGTTGATGACTTGATGATGGTCTACTACAATAGTGGATCAACTTTTATTATGAAATTCAGTAGTTCTAGTCTTTTTTTCTTTCTTTTTTTTAGGTTTGATTGTTTGGTTTAATTGTTTGCTTAATTGCAAGCCACTCGCACGACACATTTTTACATTACTTAAATTTCCCATTATTTTTGGCAGATATTGACGTGATAAGTAGATTGAAGTGAATCCAGGGGAGTTGAAAGCCAAGTTTCCCAATTGTTAATATTGATAAACATACAAAAACTTGGTTTACGATGACTTACTTTTCATTATTGGATGATAAACAACCCCCAAATTTTACCAAAACGTAAAAAGTTAATTTTTGACGGCAATCTTTAAAATAATCAAAGGGCTGAATAATTATTGCTTTGGTTATCATCAATTATACTGTATTAATTAATATAATTAAAAGGGCAATAGGAGAATCCAAAAAAAGAAAAAAAAAGAAAGAAAGTGTGAGAATTCATCCAATACCTTTCACTGGCTATTAGTCAAGGCTCTAAACATTTGCTCCAGAGAATTGAAGGATACGATCGTCGCTACTCCAATGGATGACACCATCCGTCTAAACATGAAGTAGTTGAAATAGCAAGAGGGAAAGGAAGAAAAAGAAGAAGAGGGGATGATACGGGAGGGTGATATCACCAGTGACGAGAGAAACCTGGAAAACCTTATTGAAGTAAAACAGTTTAGTAAACATGCGAAGAGCTAAGCTAAACTCGAAATAGAACGGCACTACGGTAATAAGTTACATATTGATACATAATAAATCGAGAGTCGAGGATACATACATACCGATCTGTTTAAATGATTTAAAATAATATAAACTAAAATAATTATTGATGTGACAACAAAACAAGCGATCGAGAATTTTGGAAAAAAGAAAAACTGATAACAAAGCCAACTTTCCACCAAGGGAAAAGACAAAGAAGCAAAATTTAATTAGTTGCTTTCCCGATATATATGGTGTCTCGAAGTAATTTTGGCCCTTACAGGAAGTATAATAAGAGTGTTATGCCATCGCAACACTCTCATTATATCCCTATTATATATACTATACAATACTAATACTTAATACTATATTCTATTCTATTCTATTCCATATATTCTATTCTATACACTTTTTGCAATTTGGAATAAGAACACAAAACCAAAAAAAAAAACAAGGGACAATGCAACTCATTAGACTTCCGAGAAGAGCATAACAAGAATTAAATCAATTAAACCCGTAATAATTTATAAATCAATATAATGACCCAGGACGTAAATGCAGCACATCAGTTGTAATAGTTGACTCTAATCTAGCCCTAGAATTTAGACCACCCCCCCCTCCACCCCTTTTGAAATTTTATTTATATATATGAGATGAAACACAATTTTTGGAGAAACTAATTAAATCAACTCAATTCTATTGACTGCGGAACTACACCCTTGAATTTCAAGTTTAACCGCTTATTTAGGTTTATATTAGGTCTTGTGTGGGTAGTCTTAACGTCACAAGGTTTAAACCACGAGTCTTTCCTAAAGTTCTGTAAGTTGTAAAGATTCTGAAGACTCTAAAAGTTAAGACGTGCTTATCAAACTAGCATAAGGTTAACCGGGGTTAAACCCAGCTGATTGGGTGTTTATCAGTTATAAATAAGATCTCTACAACGTGTTGGTATCAACCTGCATCCCTATGCTTTCTACAGTTCCCCCCTTCCTCCCCTCCACCCTCCTCCAGCCATAACGTTATCTTTTCTTCGAGATTATAATTCGATGACAGTTATTCTTGAAATAGAAAGAAATAACAAGAAATAGAAGATAAAGGAAATGGTAACTACAAAAACAGTAAAATTTACAGGATTATTTTCCATTTTCCCATTTAAATTATTTGCTTTTTGTTCTTTTTTTGCTTTTTGCTTTGTTAACACCCCCTTTTTTTTGTTTGTAAAATTTTCAAATAGACGTCTCGAGAAGACCTAGAAATCTATTCGACTTTCCTAGAATATCTCGGGTACAGTAGGTTACTGAACAGTACTTGCGCCTGCCGTTTAACCCATCCAGCACTTCCCATTTTGTTTTTTGTTTCTGTTTTTGTTTTACTTTTTAGTTTTAGTTTTTGAATATATAAGTATATACTACAACAGCAACATCGCGAATAAGACAAGAAACAAAAGTTTTAAGCAACCGATCTCTCCAGATAGAAGATAAGGATTGTCACGGGGGATATTTGGGAAACGTAGACGAATTCGATAACAATCATCCCCTACTATTTGATATTTGAACTGGTGGTTGAATTTCTGTCTTTGTTCATTGTAAGCAAGTTCCAAATATAGTAGCTAACTAAATTGATTCTCATTTTTAACCCTTTCTCTTCTCTTCTTTCAATGCAGGTGATGTTCTTTTTCGCCATTTCACTTCTATGTAAAACGAATCACTGCTGTTTATTTTATATTTGCTTCTATTGTTTCTGTTTCTGTTTCTGTTTCTGTTTCCCTCTCTCCCCTTTCAAGGACTTAGCCCCAAAAAGAAAGTGAAATTGAAATTGAAATTTAAATACGTGCGGAATACTTCTATGAATTGATTCTTTATACTGATAGCCCGAGTCTTCCACCGTTCTACAGGGACCGTAGAGGAAGCAAGAGAAGAGAAGAAAAGAAAAGTGAAAAAGAAAGAAAAAAAGAAAGAAAGAATTATGATTCCAGACGAAGTCTATTCGTTTCTTTTTAAACTTGCGTTTCAGTCTGATGGAGTGTCTTTGGTGCTTGCACAGTCTTTGAGCAGTAGTCTTGCACAGTCTTGCACAGTCTTAGTCTTGCCCAGTCTCTTTACTCTAAAAATCTTAGATCCCTTCCATTTTCTTGCAGATATTCTCCATTACCTTATCTTTGCTTGTTGCTTTCTCAACTACCTGGTACGTTGGGGCAGGTTCTCCTCTGTTGAAATATGTAATGCACACAATGTAACATTTAGTAAACCTTTTATGTACTCTATTTTACTACCTGTATGTAGAGTTGTATATCATTTTTGATTGTCTTTTTATTATTCCCTGATCCTACTTACTGAAATATTTATATATATATTTGCCTTGTTGCTGTTTTTCCAGTTTTTTTTCCTCGCAACCTTTTAAAATCTCGAGTCATAATTTTTTTTCCCTTTTTTCTTCTACTCTTTTGACTTTTGACTTGACTTGTTTGATTTTGATTTCGATCTTTTTGATTTGTGATTTGAGTACCGCTAGTTTGATAATCTAGTAACTACTGTAACATTTACCCTCCTTTGATCCAAACAACGTGACTCCGTCGGTTGTTAAGGAAACACTTTTGGTTTAATGTCACTACAACCAAACTAAATTTCCAACCCTAAATCTGTTGTCTTCACTTTATTCTGTGGGTTGAGCCTTTGTGTGTTGAATATCTTTGATCCCCCCATTATATTCGTTACAGCTTACAGTTACTTTCCCTGATTACTTTTCTTTTTGTTTTTTGTTTTTGTCTCGATACTCGTTTGTATTTATTGTTAATTGACTTCGAGGTTTGCAAAACAAAAACAAATAACAAATCTTGTTCGTGTTAGTTGTATTATTTTAAATCTGTTTCTTTTTTTTTCAACATTAAATATCAAGATATACCCCAATCTCCTTTCTCGTGTGTATATACATATATATATATACCCGGCGTTCCGATATTTATTGATGATTGATTTCTAAAAACCCTTTTTTTTTCTTACTACTTTTTTTTTTTTTTTTTTTTTTTT
>JAJMOB010000005.1:265040-381466 GCA_030444945.1 Hyphopichia fennica | reverse complement strand
CCTCTTCTTCCGCCGGTACAGCAGCGGCTGCCAATTTATCACCTCCCCTGTCTTTTACCGCCCAACAACATCGTCACCATGTTTCCCTCCCGCCAATGTCGTCTTCAAGTGCTTATGGAACTTTGAACGACGCTTACTCCCAGCAATACGTTTATCCGCAAACTACCGCTAGATACCTTGCGACCCCAAATCAATACACTTTCCCCCTTGCCGGCTCCTCCCCTGACTCAAATATAAAACCGGCTCATCCCCAAGCTTCTCAAACTTCTCCTGTCGTTGATCAATACTACTACAAGTTTCCTCAACCATCCACAAATAATACTGCCACCAACTCGGTCCCAGGACCTTTTGGAAGTGTCTATTACCAAACCCCTATCATCAGCCAACAACCGTTTCAATACACCCCAAATCACCTGCCCAATAATTCTATTCAGTTGGTGCAGTCTCCTCCAAATGATAAACAATTTCAGCAACAACACCAACATCAACGCACATCCAGTAATGGGGTTCTCAAAGCCAAAGAACATAAACGAAAGAAATCAAAGTCTTCACCCAACTCAAAGAGTGCTCCCTTGATTAATAAATTTTCCGCAAATCCAATTTCAAATCTCAACGTATCAAATCATCATCATTCTCATCATCACCATAAGTCTTCATCAATGTCTTCCTTCAATAGTCAAAGTAGTGGTGGTGACAATAAACCTTATTCTTATGCATTTGCTGTACCCCTGGACTCGGGGCCAAAAATGTCGGTAATGGGAAGCGTCGGTAGTAACAAGGATCATCATGCTGCTAAAATTAACTTTCCAATTTGTCAATTACCAATCAATGAAGAAGGTAAATCTGTACAAATCCCTCTCAATAAATCAGATGATTTGAAAAATATCATTTATCCACAAATTGAAATTAAGAAATATTCAACTTCTGCTATTGACCCCTTGAGAAATTATCTTGTTGTGTTTGAATATCTGATTAATAACCATTGGATTATATGGGATTATGAAACCGGGTTTGTCCATTTAACTGGTATTTGGAAAGCTTCTTTAAATGATTCAAAATCAATCGAAGAATCATCATTACCAAAATCAAATTCAAAGGCTGATATCGTGAAATTATTAGAATCAACCCCTAAACAATATCATCCTTATATTAAACGTATCAGGGGTGGGTTTTTGAAAATTCAAGGTACTTGGTTACCCTTTAATTTATGTAAGGTTTTGGCAAGACGATTTTGTTATCATATTAGGTATGAATTAATTCCAATTTTTGGTACCGACTTTCCTGATTATTGTTTGAAACCAAACGACGAAGGTTTTGGAGAATTGAAATTGGATGAAGTTCCTGATGAAGATTCTTTATTATCAAATGGTGAAATTAGAATTGATCCAACCAAGAAATCACCCAAAAAGAAGAAGCAATCAAATCCAATAATAAATTCTAATTTATCAAATTTTGATACTTCTCATAATAAGTTTGACTCAAATCCAAATGTACCATCAATGATATCTCCCACTACTCCTATTACAAATAAGGTTGTTAAAAAGGAGCATAAAAAGAAGCATAAAAGCTCATCATCAATATCTTCATTAGGTTCAAATTCAAATTTAAATTCAAGTTTTTCTTCAGGTTCAAAGCAAATGTTACCATTACCAACTCCTCCAACCAAGCTATTGGATTCTCCCAAATTATCTGTTAGAACTGAGTTTGATAAAATTTCGTTGAAAAGTCCCACCTCTGGTGTTTTCACAACCCCTAAATCCAATGGTAATCAACATCCCTTACCCTCAATTGGAAACTTGCCAACCCCTGCCTCGGCTGACCCAAAGAGCGGCGTTTTTTCTCATCAACATGCTAAAAGTGAAGGTGTTGCCTCTTCTGACACTGATATGATGGATATTGTTAATGCGTCAAAATGTCTCCAATCTTTAAGTCAGTCTCGTAATTTCCAGGCAAACTCTTCATCTACCCTGAGCTCAAGCTCGAATAATAATGATTCACAATCAACCTCCAATAATTCTGGTGCTGCTAATTGTAGTGGATTGCAAACTTCCCCAATTAATTATGAGTCTTTATCGGGCAATAGAAATTATATTATTAGCTCACCAAAGTACACTTTTCCTTCTGACTCTCCAACTAGTGGGATATCCTCAATTTTAGTTGCAGCTGGTGTAAGTGAAAAAAAACCAACCACACCCGTTAAACTTCCTCCTATTGCGACTATTGGAAGTGATGGTGACAAGGGCGATGATCAACCTGCCCCCCAGAATACTCATATGCGAAAGAGTAGTATGAAAATAAATGATTTATTGTCTTAGCTTTTTGTTTTGTTTTTGTTTTTTTATCTGGTTACACATGCTAGTTAGATCTTATGCTTACACGCTCGTTACGATTAATGACTCGGATTGTATTTCATTTTATACAAGGTCCATTATATTTTATTTTTACTTTTTATTCTTTTGTCTTTTGTCTTTTTTTGTTTTGTTATTGTGTTTACTCTTAACGTTCATCTATAGATTCGTGTTGGGTTCTAAGATACATTTGAACTCTGATAAATATTCATCTAATGCCCCTCCTCTCTAGTATACCCTTTGGGCATTTCAGTTCTTATTTGTTTTGGTTATATTTATAAATTTGCTTTTACTTTTGGTATACCCCTTTTTTTGTCTTCTTTTTGCTTGATGTCTTCTTTTATTTTCAAATTTCTTATAAATAGTTCATAGCGGTTACTGTTTGTAACTATTATCAACTCTGGTGTTATTCTAAATTTACGGGATATGTATATATATAAATATTTAACTACTGTAAGAAAACTGAAGTGGGAGTAGTTCTCTATGTACAGGATTTTGGATTTTGTTTTTTTTTTTCTTTGAAAAATGTTTAACGTGTTTCAATAACGAACTGGATACTAGTCTGGACATTTAAAAATTATACAAAATTACCTAGACAAAGGATATCTGAATCCAATACAAATAATAGAATCCGATTAAGCTTAATCCATTCACTTGGCTAAACATATTTTTGGGTTTTTACAGTTTGGATATCTCAGAATATTAATAAAGTAAAATGGACTTCATAGATTTTGAACCGTATCAAGAAGCTGATCTGTTACCACAACCACAGCCTGCATTATCTTTACCAATTTCATCAAATATTGAAAGCTTGGGTAAGAAATTCTCCAGTTTTAATAGTTTGACAAGAAACTTGCTTAAACGTGATGAAGAAGGAATCGAATCCTCAGATTTGAACAACCAAAATTCAGAAGAATCTAAATTAGCTCAAAAATATGCCGATTTGTCATTAAGTCTACTCAACAATTCCAATGGGTCAACTGTAAACTCTCCTGCTACTGATAAACAAATTGATGAAAAGCATCAAGAACCGGGACATGTATCTACAAAGACTCTATCAAGTAGATTATCCAGAGTTCTTAATACCCCACTTTCAGATTCTGCAATTAGAGAGATTTTCACCGCCCTAGAACCAAAAATTAATAATATAGACAATCTTGTTGAACCTGGAGTTATCGGATCGGTGTCAAGAAAACAATTCAGAGGGACTATAGAAAGCGACCTTATCAAAAGTCAGACTCTCATTTTGAAAGAATATCAACCTGTAATCAAGCAACTAAAGGTTTTGGAAGATAAACTCAATAACTTGAATAGTATACTGAATGAAGCAACTGCGAAAATCGAATCCGATTATGAATCTACGATTGTGTTCCATGAAAAGGTCAAACAATTGAATAAAGATAAATTGACCATCGACTTAAAAAAACATTTATTGATCAATTTCAAAAATAAATTTACCTTGAATGAATACGAAGAATTTGTGCTTATTGATGGTGAGATTAATGATGAATTTTTTGAAGTATTAGTTAAAGCAGAAAAGATAAGTGATAACTGCTCTATTTTATTATCAATTGATAACCCTCAATTGGGTTTAAAGATTATGAACAAAATTAATCAATTGATAAATCGATCCATTGACAGAATTATCAGCTTAACTAACAAAACATTATCCAACTTATACGCACTTAACACCAAATCAAAACTAGAAACATTACAAAAATGTTTGAGATATTTGAAAAATAAATTGAATTATTTTAATTCTATTGTTAATACATTCACTGAATCAAGATCAAAAGTCATTGTTGATGAATTTTTTTCCCAAATCAACGGTAACATTGATAAAGTAAAATACTCAGACAGACGTGACTCAAACTCAAGGGCTTCTATATCTAGTGATAGTTCTGGGAGACCAATTTATTTGTCAGCTCATGATCCTGTTAGATTTATCGGTGATTTATTGGCATATGTTCACTCCGTTGTTGTAAACGAAAGTGAGTTAATAAGTAACATTTTTGTTTTGGATTATAGTGATGAATCAGAGAAACAAGAATTTCAAGCAGTTAGCGAAGACGTTGCTTCCAAAACATTGAAAGCGTTATCCAGACCGTTGAAATCAAAAATTGATCAAATTATATCATCTGAAACAAAATTAGCAACAATTTTCCAAATTTTTAATTTGCTTGACCTCTATCATTTGATGTTTAGCAAACAATTGAAAGAAAATAATAGCAATCTTGTCCAAACAATCAACGAATTGATTAAATTGTCCCAGGAGAAAATAAGAAATATAATAAAGAACAGACTAGCTACAATCAAGACTTCAAACCTGGCTCAATTGGAATTGAATACTGATTTACAACCCCCAGAGTGGATTATTGAATTTTATTTTGATTTATTACCAGTCATTGATCAAATTACTACTCCAACAATTCTTAACTTATCTAAAGAAGATAATCAAAAATTCTTAGAGCTCATTGTCAACGAGCCTATATCCATATTCAATGAACATGTGCAGAACAACGCGGTTAAACTTTTCGATAAACGAGCTCAACTCATTTTGAGGCAGAATTTCCTTGATTTGGTTTTATCAAAGATCATGCCATTATCATTATTAAGTGACAAAACGTTGGAAATAAATGACATCATATCATCATTAACGGTAGAGCTTACAAGTCTTCAATTGTCTAGTTTATTTGATGAAACAAAATTAACTGATTATTATAATGTCATAAATATGATATGTCCTTTAGAGGATGACTTTTTCGATTTAAGCGTCTACGAGCCAATAACAGAAAATAAATTGTTTAATAAAGAAGACTTGCAGAAAGTCGATGCAACAATTCAAGAATTTTTACCAACTGCATTACTCGATATTCAAAAGTCACTACTCAAGATCAATAGTCCTTTGATTGTCAATGATATTGTAACAACTTCATCTATCGAATTTGTCAAATTCTATTTAAAGTTTGACCTCATTTGTAAAGAATACTTGAAGGAAAAATCATTGACTTGGACTGATTATGAGGTTGCTACTTTATTGGGTGTTGAAGAAGCTTATAATGAAGCCAAAAACCTGGTAAAGCTTGACTTAACGTAATGACTACAATTAAAAAGTTTTTTTTAAACATGTTCGTAAATATTTTGTACATTATATAAATAGACTCCAATGTTAAACAACGTTAGAATGATCTGGAACTTTTCCTCTACCATATCCTTCTTTTGCATAGTAGTCCATTGGATAATAGTTTTCATTCCATTTAGTGTCGTTATCCAACATAACCATTGCTTCATAAGGAGTTAAAAGTGGCTTGTTGAATGCGTAACCCCAATCAATAGATAATCTGGGGCAAGCAACTTGAACAAATGCATCTATATCGTCGAACATTGATAATTTTTGAGGGAATATTTCACTTAGTATAATCTTTACGACTTTTTTACCACTTGCTGAAAACTTCTTTTCCAAAGTATCCAATGTTATTGGATTTCCTTGTCTTCCTAAAGCTCCCAATATAAGACCGATCTTTTCAGATTTAGATGCAATATTAATAGCATCTTCACGAACTTCAAGAAGTTGCTTTTGATCATAATACTCTCTGGTGAATTTTCTTGAATATGGATCATATCTGAAAGCTGGGATTTCTGGATTATGAATCATGGCACTCTCAAGGTGGAATCTACCATCTCCAACATAAATCATGGCATTAATTTGTTCTTTATTAAGTCTTGCAGATGTGCAACCTAAAACTTCCCCTTTCGATAAAGGCATTGTTTGGGGAGGTATAACATAAATCACTTTTTCCTCATCCTCCTGTAGTTTTGCTTTGATACTATGGATTGTAGGATTGAATTGAATGGTTCCGAAGCATGCTAATTGGGAACCTTTATCAAAGTTTAATTTGAGAGTATTTATTAGATGAGTTTCGTCTATATTTATTGTGACGAAGACATATAATACTTTGATGGCAGTTATGTCTATGGGAACAAGACATGAATGAGCATAATGCACGATAAAATCACAATCAAGAGCTCTAGCGGTATAATCATCAATACAACAAGCCCCATAAGATACATCACCCATTACCACTGTTTCTACCGAGCAAAATTGTTCTAGTATATCTGAAATAATCAAGGAATATATTAAAAGACCTTCTGGCATCTGCAAAGCAACTCTTTTTGCATTATTTTTCTTGATATTCCACACAGTTTTATGTATTTCAAAATTATAATTAGATGGTAATAATTTAACTGCTTCATTCAATTCACTGTCATTCAAAATTTCGTCTGGAATTTGATTCATTACTCTCCCAACATGTTTACTTCTATTTCCTGATCTTACTAATGATGTCCCATCTCCTGCTGCTGCATTGGTTCTCTTACCAATAAACTTTCTTCTAACGACCTTTTTCTTTTCCAGTTCTTCGGAAGGAACTATTTCTGTCTTTTCCCCCATAATTATAATTCTATAAATGGAGTAGTTTAGTTGAAATGTCAAGTTAAGCTGATTAATGAAAAAAAATTTATGTAAGACAGATTTTTTTTTTTCCTCTTCCCTTTCAAAAAAAAAAAAAAAAAAAGAAAAAAAAAACCAAATATATTTTGTTGTGCGGCCCATCGTGAAAAAGTATAGCAATATGAAGGCTAAACCCTGTTTTATTATTCATAGCTATACGTCCATTTACACAGTTAGAACATGATAACTCCTTTTTTCACTATAAACCAAGATGAAGAGTTTATATTTATAGACGTGAAGATTTCACACATGCGTTTCAGCGCACAAAACTTGGAGATGATTGTTGATAATCAGCTTTTCATCTTTTCATTAAGTCCATACTATTTAAGACTTCGATTACCATTTGCATGTGCTGATGACGAAAGATCACACGCAGAGTTTGATTCCAAGACCGATTGTGTTAAAATCAAAATTCCAAAAGAGAACAAGGGACAGCATTTCCCAGATTTAGACTTAACTGCAAAGCTATTGGCTAGGTCCACCAATGATTCAGAAGAGCCTTTAATGAAAGCCATTGGAGATAGTAGTGAAACTGAAGAAGTACAATCTCAAACTAAGGATCAGAAAGATCCAATATCAAAACCACTCATTCAAGAATTAGATGTTGATAACGATATTACAAAATTAGATACTCTAAAGAAAGATATCGAAGAAGGTGAAAAGTTCAATTGGGAAATCTCCCAATCAGTACCTCAGCAGGAAGATGATTTGGAAGCAGGCAATGATGTTAGTCTTAAAAAAATCAAGTATGGTTTCAATAATCAATACGATCATATAGTAAGCATATCCATGTCCAATGGGAATGACATAAATGAATTGGGAGATCCAGAGTCAACACCACAGGCAGATCGTATCATAGAGAGGCTTATCAAAGAAAATATTAAGTTTGATCCTGAATACTATGCTGCAGACTACATTATGGAAAAGTATCCTACTGAAGATGATGATAAGAATTTGAAAGGTTTAATTGAATGGAGATCTCCAACTACAAAAAGTTTTATGAAATGGTACAAATCACAGCAAGAGCTTCCTCTGGATCAAAAACAAGCCATTATGCCAGTTGAATTCACCAAGGAAGAACAAGAAAGGATGTTGAATCTTCCAAGAAAGTCATATATAATCGAGGACAGTTATAAACCACAGTTATTGATGTTGATCATTTCTCTTTTGTTTTCATATCAATTTGATCTCCGCGAAAATGAAGGGGACCATAATATTGAAAGTGCATGGACTATTGGGAAGCTTACACCCCAAATATGTTTTTTGGATTCACAAATATCAATTCCAAACGAAGCCAATGACGAAAGTATAATAAAAGCTACATTACTCACTAGTATTAGAAGAGCACTTTCTTATCCATTACATAGAAACTATAATATCATCAAAAAAGTGGTAGATGATGTTTATTATAATTTGCGTGGTGGTAAGAGATTGATTCTTAAGTCACTTTTGGATATTAAGGAATTATTCAGATACCATGACATATACTATGTGTATGATAAGATTTGGTTCGAAGATTTATGTGCCTGGGTTATTAGTGATCAATTGAGCGAAGGAACTATTAGAAACTTATCTCACGATCTTAGAAAAGAGTATTTGAACTTAACGAAAAAGGACATAACGTTTGAAAAACTAGACCAAGACCAGGATACTGAGATGAAAGATGAGGATGGTCAAGATGGCCAAGATGATCAAGATGAGATGATTGTATTAAATTTAGAGGAAATCGAACAAATGGCTGAACACTCATTTCAAGAATATCAAAATCAGCTGTAAGACCTCTGTTTCATGCAACTTATATTCGTGTAAATATGAAGCATACTATATACAATTTCAAATTATCATAATTTTAAGGCAAATGACATGACAATTACATGGACCCTAGGCCTGATAGGTTTTGTAACCACCAAATAAAATTGTAGACAAAGGATGACTCAACATGCTCTTTTGAGCTCTTTTAATGCCATAGATATATATACGTTCTGATAATCTCGAGTAGGGAAACACCAAGAAGTACTTCGAAATATTGAGTTTGTCAAACGGTGTTGAGGTGAAATTTTTGAGTCTACTTTCTGGCAACCAAAACAGCCAAAACTACTCGTCAATGAAACAATCAAGAACATTAGAACAAACTACTTTACAAGTATTGAATCCCTAAACCGCAAAGTTAGGACATATAACGCAATGATCAACATGGTTACTCGTATGAGAACACGACCAACTTTAAAGGTTTTTGTTTGTCTATTCAAGCTACGTAGACAACATGATGTTACGCAAAAACATTTTTTACATTACAAACGGTATTAGCGATATCAACCCGTCTAGCAGATATAATGAAATTTGATAAATGACCTACGTTTAAAATTACACTAATTATCCGGTTCTCACATCGATAAAACAATAAACCATGTAGAAATACAATAGGGGGGTCCTTTTATGATTTAGTATACAATACTAGCTCTCATATTATTTGATTAAAGCCTTTAATTTTTTGAAGGATTAAAGTTTTCAACTATAAGGGAACATACTTATCACTAAACGAATCTCGTCGTAGACTAGTTGGTGGTTTTATATAAACAACCCTAGTTTTCTGGTGTAAAAACAAATACAAAAGCTTGGAGACATCCTTCTATTTGAGTTCTCTCAAGGTATTTTTTTTTGTTATTTTCCTTTTCGTTGTTCACTACATATATTTCTTTTGCCCTTTGGCCTTTTAAGAAATCTGCCATCATTATTTGAAAGTATTGATTAGTATTTTTATATATACAAATATATATATAAAGGGTATATAAGTGAAGATCACCTATTGGAAGGTGATAATATATCATGAGGAAACCGACCTATGTTTTGAGGCTGTGATTCGTTTTCATTCAGTTTATTACTTTGGTTCTGTTGATTTGATTCCGTTTCACTAGTGCCTTCTGCCCTTGGGGTGTTTTTCAGGTTAGCATTGGCATCAGATATACTAGTTGAGCTCGTATCCATCGTTACGTCATGATCATCGTTAGATTGTTCCTCATGGGAGCGCAGAGATTGGGCTTGAGGGCCAGTCACTTGAATTATCGGTCCCTCTTGAGGCTTAGGAGGTTGAGATGAAGTTCGTGAAGATATAGATGGTGTTCTACTTAATCCAGTTTCTGATTTATGTCGCTTGTGAGACGATTGTTGACTAGTTCGAAATGGATTACCAGATGATGCAGAAGAAGGACCAGGTCCCGGACCTGGACTTTCGGGTTTCCAATGATGAAATTGAATTATATGCTGAAATGAAGTCATTGATTCTTGTGATGGAGGTTGAGTCAGTCTGGATTGTTTATGCAATGGTTGAGCGGGAGATGGTTTAACTTGAATTGAAGATGTGGCTCCTTGTGGAGATTGTAAATGATGAGAAGATGAAGAGGATGATAATTTCAACCTTGATGATTGCAGTGGTGACTGTAAATGGGTATTGATTCTATTAAGGTCTATGCTTTTTGGTTGCTGCTGATGTGGTTGTTGCTGTTGTGGTAGTTGTTGTTGTTGTTGTGAGTTTCTTGATGTATCTACTGGCATGGAGAAATGTCGTTGATGAAGAGGAACAGTCCTTCTGGATCTGTAAGAAGTAGTTGGGGTTGCTAGATTTGCAACTGCTGCTGCTCCAATTTTTGCCGGGGATAATGGTCGCCTATTTCCCATTGGTTGATTCAGAGAGCCAGCTCCAAATTTAAATTGCATAGGAGGTATTGGATTTGCGTTCAAAGTATCCTGATTATATAAGTCTCTAGACGATGATCTGCTATGACCCGGTTGGAAAGCACTTTGAATGGGTACCTGAGGACTTTGGGATGATGGATGAGGGGTGAGTCTTGAGAACCGTGGTTCTTGAGCTGATTGTTGGGTTGGAGTACTTAGAAGAGCAGGTTGTTGAGGTTGGTGGGTTGGAGGAGCCATTGAGGTTTGTGACTGTTGTTGTTGCGGAGGTTGATCTGGTTGTTGATGTGTTTCTGGTACATGTTGCGAATGTTGACGTTGTAATTGAGTAGCTAATTGATTTTCAACTTCCGAACCGTGAATGAATCCACTACCTACACACATTGAAGGTATAAGACTAGTTGGAACATTTGCACTTAGGGCCAATTGAATGATATTCAAATTTTTATTGGCGATTTCCAATTTATAAAAATCTTGTTTTGTCTTTTCCTGTTCTGTTCTTAATTTTATTGCTTCTACATAAGCTGATTCTGAAAAGGGGAAAGTAGTAACGGTGGGGCCTAATAATGCAAGTAAACCAGGATCATTTAGATTGATTTGTTGATGACCAGGAGTATTCAGAGATGATTTTGGATTGAGCGGGTTTGATTTCATTTCGCCTTCATGTTCCGCATGCTTATTTGGATTAGAAGAATCCTTTTTCGATTGTGATGGAGGTGGTTGTCGCTGTTCTTGTTGTTGAGATTCCTGATCCAGTTGGGAAGAAAATTTATCTATAAGAGAGTGTACACTCATTGAACCAGAAGACATTATGAAAATTTAGATATGAGGCCGAAGACATCAATAAATAAGCCAGGAAAATAGAAGCAAGGAAATAAAATAGAAGCAGCCCAAAACAAAACAAACCAAATTTAACAAAAGAAATCAAAGAGAAATCAAAGAGAAATCAAAAAGAAATCAAGAAACAAGTTTAAAGAGTCAATTCAATTGACTTACACGAAAACTAACAAGTAAACAAAGAAAGAAAGATAAATGACAAACTAGAAAGTACTAATGCAAACCGAAAACAGATAAACTGAAACTCAAACAAACCTGATAACTAACCAAAAAGAACAAAAACAAAAAGCAAAAGGGCAAAAACAAAAAGCAAAAAGCAAAAACAAAAAGTAAAAGTAAAAAGAAATGAACAATATCTTCAATGAAACCCAGTTTCAAATAAGGATAAGGCTGGGAAAATAGAAAAGAAGTTGATCAATATTGAACAAACGATTAATGAATACAAAGCTCCAATTCAAAAAAAAAGAAAAAAAAAGACAAGTAAACAAACAGATGAGTTAAACAATGTTAAAAATCAGCAGCAACTTCAAATAGGGCAGACTTCAGGAGTGTGAGCTTGTTAGATCAACGGATACTGGTGGTGGTGGTGATGAAGGTGTTGACGATGATCTAAGACCCTGACCCGATGTGCGTGTTTAGTTGCCGATAAAGAAGAAGGTATCGGTAGTTGTCCTTTATGATTACGTTTTTTTATTTAGTTTTTTTAGTTCTTTTAGTTTTTTTTGTTGTTTTTTTGTTTTTCTTCTTCTTCTGCCCTGTTTTTTTTTTTTTTTTTTTTTTGTTTTTTTTTTTTTTTTTTTTTTTTTTTTTTTTTTTTTTTTTTTTTTTTTTTTTTTTTTTTTTTTTTTTTTTTTTTTTTTTTTTTTTTTTTTTTTTTTTTTTTTTTTTCCTTTTTTTTTTTTTTTTTTGTCTTTTGTTTTTCTTTTTTTTGATTTTAACTTAAAAGGATCGAATCTTCTACAGACGTGGAATTCAATTAGACACTATATGGTGTAGGCAATTGCCAGCAGCATGGAATCAAGCTGAAAACAGCAAAAAAAGCCACCTCAATAGTATTGAAATGAATCTATCTAGGGGTTTGAGGTTATTTTGTATATATGTAGAGAAGACTAATTAGGTTAACTGGGGGTCTAAAATGTTCAATTCTGACTAATCTCATTTCAGTTTACGTATAAACTGGAATTTGATGACAGCAATGTGAATTTAGATTCGTATTTATACAAGTTATTTCATAGTATTTCATTCGTATACTAATCCTATCCCTTTATTGAAAAAAAAAAAAAAAAAAAAAAAAAGTTCAATTTTCCCCTGAATAATTTTGGGTCTCCTTTTGATGCCAAACTTTGGCTGAAAGCGGTTAAAATGCGCTTAAATTGGGAAATCCCGATCCACTTTTGGTCGAATTCGAACCAAAATCAGCTCTCGCAGAAACAGCAAAAAAAGAAACTGTACAGAACATGTAAAGAAATTTTTTGCAATTTTGCAAAGATTAGCAAGTTTGCAAGAACCAGAAGTCTATCAACCATATTATGAACCACTCCCAGAATCTTTAGTGGGTTTCTGTCAGGGTTTTGGCGGTTCTTCGGTTGCATATTTCAGTTGGGGGGAGGGGCAAGAGGTTTCGCGGTCCAGATTGTCTGGATTCAGGGGCTACTATTGATGCTTTACAGTAGTTGTGTAGTGTATATTTATAAGTCAGACCCAAATAACAAAGAAGCAAGTGAAAAAAAATAATTGCAGAGAAAAAGAAAAGCATAAAAGAAGAATAAGAGAAGAACCAGAGAAAAGAAAACAAGTAAGGGGTATCAGCTAATTATAGAAAATAGATAGTTGATTAAAAATCTTCAATTTTGAATACAAATTTACCATCATCCTTTTTCAATTGTTTAATGTACAGTCTAAAATTATTTCTCCAATCGACGTATTCATCAATTCTAAACTTTAATTCATTATTAATTAGTAAATTTAAACCTTCTTTAATCCAATTCTTATTCAATCTTAATTCAATTTCTTCATAATAATTATATTTACCAACTATTGAATTGGCTAAATCTCCTCCCCATTTCAGAGACCAAGGATTGAAAATTCCTTCTCCACTATAATTAAGTAATTCATCAATATTATAACTTGGCTCTTTAACATTGAATTTACACATTGATACCATCGTTGATCCCTTTGATTTGGATTTTAATATCTTAACTAAAAATGGTTCACTCACTTTACCATTAAATAAATCTGTAATTGAAAGATCTTGATAAATCTTAGTTTTAAATGGTAATTGAATTTGATCAAGTTTCTTAAATCTAACATTCGTTTTTTGAAAAAATTTCCTACTACCAACTATATCAATGATTGTATCAAGTTTAAATTCATTAACTCCATATTTGGTTACCGCTTCTCCAGTTGGTACGGTACTAAACATTGCTTCTAATACTTCAGATGCAAAAAAATCAAGCTTCTTATAATTCACCGGTACCGTTTCTCCTGGTAATACAATATCTTCATTAATTAAATCAAATGTAATTATATTCACTTTCCTAGTAGTAGCGGGATTATAATGATTTTTAATCAAATTATTAGTAAAATTCTTTATAGTTCTATAACTACTTTCTCGAATTACTAAAATTAAATTTAAATTCTTTAATCGTTCTTCATAAATCGATGAAAATAATATTTGAATAATTGTAAATGCTAAATTAGTATCACCCCCATTAATTAATATATTGGCCCTACCAGTTCGATCAATTATTGTATCAACGTATGAAAGTGCTTGTTTGGCTCGACTATAAAGAACAGGGAAAGTTGATAATTTAGCAAATGCTGGTAATTCTTCATCAACTTGATATTTATTGGCTTTTTGTCTTAATTTACTAGTGGGCTTGGGTGATTCTTCAACAACTTCTTCTGGTTGCACTTGTGCAACCTGTGGTGGTAAACTATCATCATCACTATCTGATGAAGATGATGATGATCCAATATCAAATTCGTCTCTTGCACCAGTGGCTTTGAATGATAAGTTGGGATCAACCAGTTTTAACGATTCCAAAGTTTCATCATCAATTGGGTAAATCACATCGGTTTTAGGATTAACCAATAAACTGGTCGTTAATGAGCCCTTTCTATCATATGGATTAAGAATACCAACTACTTTGGTACCAACCTCAAACTCGGGTAAGTTTTTATAATTATTTCCCAAAACTGCAATTTCACCAACAAATTCATAACCAAGACCAACTTTGGTATTACTGAAATTAATCATATACTTATTAATTTTAGCTAAATCATAAGAATTTAATGAAACATATTTAATATCAATTAATACTTTATGGGCTGGTAAAGGTAATTCAATTTCTGGGTAATTAAAATTCAATTCGGTTTCTTTATTTTGAACCGAGATATCTTTGATTGAAATGAATCTTAAATCTCTTAATTCTGATAAACTCGATTTTTTATCATGATTGATTGGTCTTTTCACAACTTTTGTTGGAATTGGTTTTGGTCCCGGTGGTTTTTTCTCAAGGTGTGCCAATTCAGGGGGAACTTTATGGAAAGGACTTGATTTCATTTTTTCCAATTCAATTTCTTTCAATCTTTGATGGTGCTCTCTTAAGTCTTCTTCTGGCTCTGGTGCAAATCCGACTGATTTTCTAGGTTTGGCAGGGACAGGGGATTCTTGGTTCTCAATTTCTTGATCTGTTTCTTTGTCAACTGTCTGTTCAGTCTGTTCGGTGTCTTTTTTAACGTTTGAGTCCTCGTTCAAGTCTATATTACCAACTTCTTTACTAACGTCTGAGATTTCAGTATTTTCAATATCTTTATGTGAGCTTTCAGTATTTTCAATATCTTTATGTGAGCTTTCAGTATTTTCAGTATCTTTATCTTTATGTGGACTTTCAGTATTTTCAATTGAGTTATCTTTATGTGAACTTTCAGTCTTATCAGTATTCTCAATCGAAACCTTATCCTCTGAAATATTACTTTCAACTGAAGTCTCCTTGTTTTCTGAAGGAGAAGGAACGTCTTCTTCAATCTTGGGTTCAGACATTATTAAAACTATTTTTGGCCTAACTTAAAAAAAAACCAATTAAATAAAAAAAAGAAAAAAGCAGAATTACACTCAAACTAAGTAAAACCTTTGTTAACCTGGTTATTGATTTGGTCGTGAAGTATACCCTGCTTTGTGTATTCAAATTCAATTTTGATTTCGGCAGAACTGGGAAAAAGTTAACGCTGTAAATCTGGTATGCGATATTTGACGTCTGCAAACCCAACTATATACAAATACTCAATTATTCGGTGTTATGAGAGATAGGAATGTGTCAATTGTTTTATTTCTGATTCTGATTCCTTTGTTTCTTTGAATATAAATCGGTATGTGGCGATTAGAGTGTTTAAGTAGGAAAAACTTGAATTGGGTGATTCAATTCATTTGAATTTTGTGGTTGCGGTGGTGTACGGGTAAGCGATTTTTTAAAGGGATCAAAATTTATTGATTATGAGGGCCCTATGCCGAAGAGATAGAAAACGAATTTAAATCATGTTTTTGTTTGTTTTTTTAACAACTAATCAAATACAATTGCAATTACAATTTCAACTTTGCTGAACTTAGTCAATACATCATCAGAATATAATAGCATACTATGTGGGCGGTATCTGTTGTGTGTTATATTCTAGCTCTATTACTCACAGTATGGGGGATACGGTTTCATATCAATATATTTCGATATCCATTTTATACCCAAATCTCATTAACGCTAGCGGTATTTATGCCATTATCGATTATATTTCTACTACCTACTGATTATATATCACATAATTCCAAAAGAACTGATCTTTGGTTTTCAATACCTGATAATGTTATTTTATACTTGTGGAAATCAAATTATTGGGTAACTTTTCTATTAACTTGGTTAGTTTTACCAACGTTACAGGAATTTTATAAATCAGGATCCTATAATAAATTTGATAAATTAAAAGATGCGTTTAAAAGAAATTTAAAGTTCCAATTAGTAATATTAGGGGTTTCATTAATTGGATTTCTTTACCTTTTATTTGAAGCGGGATTGTCATTTAATCATATTAAATTAATGATTATTGCAATATCTCATATATATGCTTTAGTATTAGCTCTATGGTTAATGGCTCATGGGTTGATAAGTATTCCAAGGAATTTATGGTTGGCTGGTAATCATGTAAATCATTTAAACCATCTCTATTTAAAAGTACCTAGTGCAGTTGATAATTTGGAAGATACTAAAATTTCTTTCAAAGAAGAAATATTACAAGTTTTAGTATTAACAAAAAATTTCACTAGTGCATCACCTGAAGACTTTAAATTTAGAGATTGGATATTGGATTTATATGGTAAAATACCCGATGACTCTAAAGAGCAAATGGAACGTCAATATTTAGAAAATTCTCATAATTCAATTACTAGAGATCAATTAACTGAATCGTTTATGACAAAATTGACCGCTAACTTTAATCAAAATTTACATAAATTAATCGCTTATGAATCAGAATATCAGTCTTTACTCATTAGTATCACTCATTTAGAAGATATTATAACTGCCAAATCAAATACTGATTTACAACAACGTAACAAATTGAATTATAGAATTGTTACTTCATCATTTGTAAATCCCAAGACTCGTTATATTTGGCAAGTTTATATTTATCCAATATTTTCCAGATTGTTTTCCCTTTTACTTTTCATCGCTTCAATCATAATTATTCAATCTGAATTTTTCCATTCAACACATTTATCAATAATCAATACCTTACTTTATTCAACCGGAATTAAAAAGTATGTGTCCTTACAATTTGTCGTATCATCCATTTCATTCTCTTATATGTTGTTTGCGTCCTTGGATTCATTAACTCATTTGAAAATCTTCAATATGTACCATTTGGTTCGCCATAGAAGTGATATTGTATCGGCTTGCTTTTATACAACCTATATCGCAAGATTGACTATTCCCTTATCATACAATTTCATTACTCTTTTCTATTCTCGTGAGTCCATTTTTGAACAATGGTTTGGTAAATCAATTCATCTTACTGGTTTATTCAATTTAATGAATAACTGGATCCCAAGATTTGTATTGATACCCGTTGTATTGACCCTTTTCAATGTTTATGATAGATTGAAGAAAAGATTGGGCTTGAATTCGGATTTATATGATTCATGGGCGTTGTTTGATGTTGATGACGGTGAAAATAATACAAACGTGGTCAATAATAATAATGAAAGTGATACCAATATCAGAAATAAAAGAAAAGATTTAATTATAGTGGAGGCCAAACGAATTATTAATAGGGAAATGTTCAAACGTCAGCAACTGGCTGTCAATCAAAGTTCTGAAAACCTAAGATCATTCACTTTAACCAATGCTGCAAATACTAATTATGAAAATAATCGTCGCAGTTTCCACGATAATTTAGTCTCTTCCACTCGTACAAGAATTGATGGAGAGTATCGTGATGATCTTGACGATGAAGAAGAAGCTAATGAAAATTTCTTCAGCTTAAACAACTCAAATGGTAGAGGCTTATGGAATACTGTTGGTGGTGCGTTTTCAGACTTTAGAAATCAAGTTTCAACTCGATTTTCAGGTACAAGAATTCCAAATATCGGAGGCTCTAATAACTCTGGTAGTTACAGGGATGATCCCGTTGGTTCTGATGATGACGAACGTTTAGTGTTGTGAAAACAAAAACATTCTCTATCACTTATACTATATACTTACATAGCACATTGTCTTTATTAGAGTTATGATTCTGTTCTGTAGACGTTAACGGTAAGCGAGTTTATTCATTTTATTCATTCGTTCTATTTGACACCCCCCGGCCATCGAAATTCCACCCGACCCCTCGCTTTCTTGCTCCGAACAAAAAAAAAAGGGGAACGGCCGAGCATCACAGGCTTAAGGGTACGGATGTTGTTTTCCGGCTGGTGGGGGACCTTTATAAATAAAATAATACATTGCCAAATTCAAAATAAGGGACATAAATGTATATACTCCGGTTAAATTTCACGTTGATAAAAGTCAATCAATTCAATTGCTATATTAACATACTCTAACTTTAATAAGTCTATCAAGCTTGATTTTATAGATTCAAGAAATAGTACAGAATTATCGAGAGTGTCAATAGCAATATCATTATCGGTCATTTTGTTGCAACTTTAAGCCAATCGTTTTAATTAGTCCCCTTATATTAAAAGGGTAAAAAGAAAAGAGAAAAAAAGAAAACAAACACTTTCATATAAGCATTTTATATATACTAAATGATATGATATTACCATTTCGTTCCTCATTATCTTCTCCAAGTTCAATACCAAGTCGAATCAACCATAAATTATCGAGTAACGTCACTAAATCATGTTTGAACTCCAACCAATATGACAATCATCGTAGATTCATATCAACATCGGTTACATTTACTGCTATTGATAGATCACAATCAATTCCATATAATCAAACGAAACCTCATAAAATTGGTAAGTTAAGAGTACCACTTTTGAAAAGTCCAAGTCATTTAGGTCATTTCACTTCACGGGTTAATAGAATGTATAATGAAGATAGGTATAGTGCGTGTGTACTTAATTTACCTAATGATAAAACTATTTTCAATTTTACGGTACTTGATGGACATGGAGGTGATCAATGTTCGACTTATCTTCTGAAAAATTTATCAAATGAGATTGAATTGGCAAATAGTTTAGCTGATCCAAAGAATGAAGAAGAAAGAACTGCATTAGTTGAACAATACTGGAGAAATATAGGAGGTTATTGGAAAAGATGGTTTAAACAAAGTAAAGAAAATTTTGCCAAAATGGAAACTATCTCCAATGAAATAAAATTAAGGAATATAAAATTCGTTGATGATGACTTTAGAACAAGATTACCATTGTCATACTTAAAAACTGATTATGATTTTTTCAAACAAGAAGATAATCAATCGGGTTCTACATGTACAAGTGCATTCATTGAAACCATTTATTCGATTCCAGGATCATTTTCACCAGTGTTTGAACAGTATTATTTTAATCGTAAAACAATTTCAAAATTAACAATAGCTCACGTTGGTGATACCAAAGCCATCTTAGTTGATCGTAATGGTGAGGCACATGCATTAACCCAGCCCCATCATCCTTCTAATCCAATTGAAGCTGCCAGACTTCGAAGATTCTCAGCTAATTTTTTCATGACTGATTCATTCGGGGAGGAGAGATTTATTGCGTTGGCAAATACAAGAGCATTTGGTGATGTTAATTACAAACAAATGGGAGTAACCGCTGAGCCTGACTTATCACAATATATAATTGGTGATGCTGATGTAATTCATGAAAAATTAGGCGTCGATGAAATAAAGAAATATACTATCGGTGGCCTCGGGGGTGATGAAGCATTTTTAGTATTATGTTCAGATGGTATAACTAATGAGTTGACAGACCAAGAAGTTTCCGACATTATAATGGCACATTTCAACATGAAAGGTCATCCAAAAGCAACTCCTCAATTATGCGCTGAAGAAGTTGTTAAATTTGTCGAATATATCGGTGGTGATGATAATGCTACATGTCTAGTTATAAGATTAAATGGCTGGGGTAAATGGCCAATTATTGATAGAACCGGTGAATTGAGACAAGAACGTATGGACGCATATGCTCCCAGAGGAGAAAGGTGATCTTTTACTATTTGGTTGGTCATTCTTGCATATATTTTGATTCTTTATTCATATTCATTTTTTTAAAAAAAAAGAAAAATCATTTGTAATTTTTGTATTCTTGTAATTATTTTACATACATTCGGTAGCTATTTCAACTTTATGAGAACTTTGTTTTATTTTCATATTATACAATTATAACGTATATTTACAAGGTAAAGGATATGGAAGGGGAAATCTGGTGGTCCAAACTTTAAGAGATTTATCATGACTATATATATGGATTTTGAAATATTCTAATTCTTGGTGAACTTATACTGGAATGGTTTCCTAGTACGAGCAAACTCACCTAACTTATTACCCACCATATTATCAGTAATAGTAACCTGGACATAGTTCTTCCCGTTATGTATTTGGAATTTCAAACCAACAAATTGTGGTAAAATAGTACAATGTCTGGCATTGGTTCTAATCGGAGTATCGTTTTTTATGGCATCAGCAATAGGTAAAGGAACAACATGAGGACCCTTCCATGCTGATCTTCTCAATAAATGTAGAGCCGGTCTCATTATAGATGTAAGGATTAAGGTGTTCAAAGGCTAGTCCTTGAGCTTTCTAAATTCTTCAGCGTTAAAATCGTTTTTGAGGTTATTGGTGATTCTAGAGGAAAAAATTGGGAGAAAAAAAAAAAAATGTATCAAAATTTTATCACGTGAAAAATATATGCAGGATTTGAAAGAAATTTGAAAACTATTTTAAATACGATGAGATAGAGATGGGGGACTAAATCATTTGGCTTGTATTGATAAACATAATATTCCATTGAAATCAAGGCTATGTTTGCTCAGAGATTTGACCCTACTGCTCTCCTACCAAAGGAAGAGGAGCCTGCGCAGGATAATGCTAGTCAGAAAAGAAGATTGAGTCAAACTTCCATATCCAGTGATGAAAGTGACAGTGATGAAAGTGACAGTGATGATAGTGACAGTGACAGTGACAGTGACAGTGACAGTGACAGTGACAGTGACAGTGACAGTGACAGTGATGCCAGTGATTCCAGTGAGGATGATACTGACGGAAGCGACGATCAAAAGTCTGATAAGGAGGATGTGTCTGGTGGGAAAGACAATAAGGATAAGGAAAGCACTCAGATCAAAGAATCAAAGGATGAGACGACTGAAGATATAGAATTGAGTGAAACAGTCATACAACCAACAGAAAATGGTGATCTCATGGAAGTTGATGAACAAGTCTCAAAGGTTGAACAAATCTCAAAGGATCCAGTTGAAAATGATCCGGCTTACCTTTCCAAGCATCTGCATATATTTACAAAATTCCAACAATCAGTAATCGATACCCATCCACAAGAACTTGAAAACGATGAAAATGAAAACGATGAAAATAATATTGAACAACATGGTTTGGCTCCATTGCCACAACCAGCATTACCAAGAGATAAAAAATTGGTCTCTAAATATACACACTTAAAGAATTTGGATTGGCTAGCTACTCCTATTTATGCATCACCAGAAAATACTAAACCTATTAATGAATTCAAATCATTAGCACCATTCATGTTAAAGAATCTTGAGTCAGCAGGGGTCAAAGATGCATTTTCTGTGCAAGTTTCTGTTCTCGATTTATTACTTGAGGATTTTGAAAAAAATAAACTTCAACCTGATTTTAGAGGTGATCTTTTGGTTAATGCAGCCACTGGGTCTGGTAAAACATTAGCATATCTGATCCCAATTATTCAAGCATTACATAAAAGAGTTGTACCTCGAGTTAGGGCCATCATATTGGTTCCAACCAAACCTTTGATCAATCAAGTTAAAACTACTTTATTACAAATATCGAAAGGTACTAACTTGTCTATAGTCAATTTGAAAAATGATTTATCAATCAGTGATGAAGCATCTAAATTAATTCAAAATGAACCTGATATTATTATTTCTACTCCAGGTAGATTGGTGGATCATATCAGTAAAGGATCTATATCTTTGAAACATTTAAGGTATTTGGTTATTGATGAAGCCGATCGTCTACTTAATCAATCATTTCAAAATTGGTGTCAAATATTAATTTCTTCAATTGAAAAACATCATATCAAGGGTAGTGACATTTCAAATACTTGGTCTTTAAAACCTCAAAAGTTGATTTTTTCAGCTACATTAACTACAGATGCTGGGAAGTTATCACATTTAAAATTTGAAAAACCAAGATTAGTTATTATTAATCATCAAGAACAATTAGTTAATGAAATTTTCAGTGTTCCATCAACATTATCTGAAAGTATAATATCTCTTGGTTCTGTAAAATCATCCATGAAACCATTGATTTTAGCAAAATTCTTAATAGATCAACAAAAAACATCAAATATTTTGGTATTTACTAAATCTAATGAAGCATCGCTTAGATTGTCTAAATTATTATCATTACTTTTCAACAAGTTACTTCCTAATGACAACATAAACGTTATGCATATAAACTCCACAAATAATACTACCAGTGTTCGTAGCAAAATTTTAAAAGATTTTTCTACTAGGGCCATCAATATATTGGTTGCAACTGATTTAATTGCTCGTGGTATTGATATTCTTTCCATCACTAATGTTATCAATTATGACTTACCAAACTCATCTCGTGAATACGTTCATAGAGTAGGTCGTACAGCAAGAGCTAACCAAATTGGTCATGCTCATACCTTATGTTTTGGTAAAGGTGAAACTAAATGGTTCAATAGCATCATGAAGGATGTTGGTAGAGGTGAAAAATCCATTGAAAACGTTGAGATAGATGTCAACTCTTTGGTAAGTGTTGAAGATGAACATACTTACTCTGAATGCTTACTGGACTTACAAAAACAAGTGTATAATAAGTAATTGTATAGTAAACTAATTTATCGCATCAATATTTATGATTTTGCGGTAGAGCAAAGTAGAACTTTTTTTGTAAGCTTTTTTTTCTACAGGCAAATGGACTCAGTTTTACAATCCGCAAAATTAGAAATGGCATCAAATCAGAAGACCCCTTTTATCTCGATATCTCTCTACACGATAGAAATTCCCTACTCAGTACAATCATGTCAGAGAACAATGAAGAATTGGAATCATTAGGTGTGAAGTTGGTAGATCAAGATGAACTTGAGACATCAATCACAAAGAAGGCAAATGCCGCTTTGATTAATAAAGATGCAGAATTAGATGAGAAAAGATTGGAAAAAACTACAAAAGATCTTATTAAAAGCTTATCACGTATACGACTTCTCGAAAGAAGGTTAGCTGATCCTAAAACAAAGCTTTCTCAAAGAAAACAGATAAAGGATGATATTAAATGGTTTAAAGAAAATGAAGCTGCTCCTCTTCAAAGAGATCTTGATGATATAAATGCAAGATTAAAAGAGGGTAAGTCTCAACTCAATGATGCCAACCAACAGAATAAATCGATAGATCAATACAAGAACGAAAAGTTACCAGGAGAATCAGAAAGGGATTTCTTGATACGAACAGGTAAAATAACAGCATTTGGAAATGAAAATGCATTTCAACAAGAGTCATCATCGGAAGGTGTTACAAGTCGTGTATTCTTAAGAACTCCTGGCTTTGAAGACACCCAGGAGTCTGATAACGATGACCAGTTGGAAGATGATGATGATAAAATTCAACAGTCACTAGGTCAATCGAAAAATGGTGATGAATCGGATTACAATAGTGAAGATAATGACTCCGAAGATATTGAGGAAGATGATGATTTCATAGTTGACGACAAAGAGGGTGAAGGACCGAAGCAAAAAAACCATAAATTGAAAGCAACGCTGATGAATGAACATCGTAACATGGATGATGGTGATGAGTTAGTGTATCAATCTAGACTTAAGGATTGGGTGTCTAGAAGGTCGAAACTCCGTAAAAATGACGATAATCCATCTTTTGAAGAGTGGAATAAACCACATCCTACAATACCCGATGCTGTTTTAAATCCCCAGTTTAAGTTGCCAGGAGATATTTACCCTTCGTTGTTAGATTATCAAAAAACTTGTGTCCAATGGTTATGGGAACTTTATTCTCAAAAAACGGGTGGTATAATTGGTGATGAAATGGGTCTTGGTAAAACTATTCAAATTATTGCTTTCCTTGCAGGGCTACACTACTCAGGTTTACTTGAAAAACCTGTTTTGGTCGTCGTGCCAGCTACTGTACTTAATCAATGGGTTAATGAATTTCATAAGTGGTGGCCACCAATGAGATGTGTTATACTACATAGTATTGGATCGGGTATGACCAAATCTTCATTGTCCTCAGAAGAGAAAATTGAGGCATACTTAGAGTCCCAAGACCCAGACTCTATCAATACCAATAGTTTCAAGGGAATGAACAGTCAAATTAATGCTCAAGAGATCATTGATAGAGTTATGGAAAAGGGACATGTTCTTGTTACAACGTACGTCGGGTTACGTATTTACTCTCGCTATATATTACCAAGAGAATGGGGATACGTTGTATTAGATGAAGGTCATAAAATTCGTAATCCCGATTCAGATATCTCATTAACGTGTAAACAGATTAAAACTTATAATAGAATTATTTTATCTGGTACGCCGATCCAGAATAATTTGAAGGAGTTGTGGTCATTGTTTGATTTCGTCTTTCCAGGAAGATTAGGGACACTCCCAGTATTTGAACAACAATTCTCAATTCCTATAAAGATGGGTGGATATGCTAATGCATCTAATGTTCAAGTTCAGACTGGTTATAAATGTGCTGTTGTGCTAAGGGATTTGATCTCGCCTTATTTACTTCGCCGGTTGAAAAATGATGTAGCTCAAGATTTACCGAAGAAAAATGAAATGGTTTTATTTGTTAAGTTAACCCAGTATCAACAAGATATGTACGAAAAGTTTTTAAACAGTGAAGATATCAATGCTATTCTCAAGGGAAAAAGAAATGTTTTGATGGGGGTTGATATTTTAAGAAAAATTTGCAACCATCCTGATCTTGTTGATAGAGAAATGTTGACACGGAAAAAAAGTTATAATTATGGAGCACCTTCAAAATCGGGTAAATTACAAGTATTGAAGAATTTATTACAATTATGGCAAAACCAAGGTCATAGAACTTTATTATTTTGTCAAACAAAACAAATGCTTGATATTTTAGAGAAATTTCTCACGAATTTAAGACCAATCGATGAAGACGGAAATGAGATCACATCTTATGATGATCATTTCAATTACCTTAGAATGGACGGATCGACCCCAATTTCGAAGAGGCAATCATTAGTTGATACTTTTAATACCAATACGTATTATCATGTTTTTTTACTTACAACTAAAGTTGGTGGACTCGGGGTAAACTTAACTGGTGCAGACAGGGTTATCATTTATGATCCAGATTGGAACCCATCTACTGATATTCAAGCTAGAGAACGAGCTTGGAGGTTAGGTCAAAAGAAAGATATAACCATTTATAGGTTAATGACTGCTGGGTCAATTGAAGAAAAAATTTATCATCGCCAAATTTTTAAAACATTTTTAACGAATAAAATCTTGAAGGATCCAAAACAAAGAAGATTTTTCAAAATGAATGACTTACATGATTTGTTCACTCTAGGTGATCCTGAAGAGAAAGGTACGGAGACTGGGGATTTATTCGATGGATCTGAGGTGGCCATTAGTGGGAAGAAGACGCGTAAATCCAATAAGCTATTCAAGCCAAAACATAAAAATGATGATGATTTTTATCAAGTTGCAAATATTATGGGAGTCTCCAAACTAGATAAATTCGAAGGAGATCCAGAAGAAGAAGAAGAAGCTTCCAAAGACAGTAAAGATGAAAATAGAATAATGGAAGGACTTTTTGCAAATAGTGGGGTGGTCCATAGTACATTAAAACATGATGATATTATGGATTCTTCAAATCAAGAATTGACAATTGTTGAAAAGGAAGCAAATAAAGTTGCTAATGATGCTGCCAATGCTTTGAAAATTTCAAGAAAATTGGCAAGAAAAAACGTAATAGGTACCCCAACCTGGACTGGGAAGTTCGGTGCTGCTGGTCGGTTCGGCCCGAAAAAGGTCGGGAGGTCTGCCGGGATGGCAGCCTCTCGATCAGTTTCCAATACTCCATCGCCTGGTTTGAGTCGTAGTTCATCACCAGCAATAACAACTAAGAAGACCAATTTACTTTCGTCAACGTCGATTTTGAATGAATTGAAACAAAATAAACTGCCTGATGATAAGTTTAGATTTAGCGGTACTAAGAGGCAAAAAACTAATAAGAATGAGACTACATTAGTCAACGATAAACAAGAAATTTTACTGACGTTGATTGAATTTCTAGGTAAATGCCCGAATCAGTTTAGTGGATCAAATGATATTCTTAATAACATACCAGTTCGAATAGACTTTAAGAATGAAAAGGAAACGGTATTGATTAGATCTATGCTACGAGAAATTGCCAACTGGGACTCAGTTAATAAAGGGTGGCAATTGAAAGATGATTTCAAAAAAGATTAAGTATATATTTAACGGAATTAGATAGTTATCGAATTATATCAGTAGTATTATTAATTTAAAGATAGTTGTTGCATTCTTATGAGACTCGAGTCCGAGACAGCCTCAAGTGGAAAAAAAAAAAAGGAAAAAAAAAAAAAAACGTATATATAATACCGCTCAATCTGCCCCAGACTTTAAAAAGTTATCGACCACCAGCAAATTATAGTATGATTTACAGGATACGACCTATATCATTCACCACCATCATTCGTAGGTCGTACTCGCAGCTTCCTTTGATTGAACAATGTCCACCTCCAACGTATGACACAGGATGCACTCACTGTTCGATGCCAACCTTTCCTCAAGATAAACCGATTGATTACGGAAAAAACCTCAACGGGACTAAAGTTTTACCTTGGAAACATGCTCTTATATTTTCACATGGATATGAGAATGATTTCTATGGTATGCCATCAAAAATTGAACTAATTCCCGGTTCGTTGTCGGGAGAAATCAACGCTTTGAAAAAAAGGTTGGTTTCACCACTCCATCCCATTTTGGTTTCTAATGCCACTAGTAATTTTACTATGGATACAATACAACAACTTCAAAAGGGTGAACAACTTGTATATATATATCCTGATCATAAGGTTGTTAAATTTGATGTTAAGTTTGCCAAACAATTCATTAAGAAGTATTTGGTGCCGTCAGATGAAGAAATGTCAAAACAGGAACCAGTATATAATCCATTTGCCAGTCTGAAACCTAGATCCCCATCACGTTTAAATAATGATCCTGAAGCTTATTTTGAAGAAGAAGAAATTAAGAAGGATTTGATATTGATATGTGGACACATGGAAAGGGATGTGCGATGTGGTAAATTGGCACCTTTACTCAAAGACGAGTTTGAAAAAGTTTTAGAACGGGAAGGAATTGCAGAAAAAGTTGATGTTGGATTAATCAGCCATATCGGTGGACATGCTTATGCGGGAAATGTAATATATTTTCCAGCGGATAAATCAAAAAGTGCTATTTGGTATGGTAGAGTTTTCCCTGATTTGGTTCAAGGAGTGGTAAAAGAAACAATAATTAATGGGACCATAATTAAACAGTTGTATAGAGGTGACTTGTAAATAGTAATTATTTTGCATATAGTTATGCTCCTAACTTGTAATTCCGTATAGTTGAAAATTTTGACTCCTTAAGTTGAGCTGTATGTTTTGTTTCTTTTTCTTTTCTATAACCTATCGGTGTCCTATCTTATCTGACATTAAATATCAAAGACGTTCAACCTGCGTGCTTAGCAATTTGAGTAAATGATAATGCCTGTAGATGCAATGATTCATAGGGCATCATGTGAAAGCGACCCTTTCCAATTTGCAGAATTTAGCCTCTTTATTTAAGACTTTCTACTCAAATTTGCATAGTTACAAACACATGCTTAAAAGACGTTAAACAGTGTTGAAGCTGCAAAAATTCCCACTCAGCTCCTGTTCATATGTTTCTAGTGTCTTGCTGAATCGTTAAGTCGATGGGTAGTCTGTCATACTAGTGGGATCATGTCGAGCCAAAAGAAATTTTCAACACAGTAGAGTCTTCCTTTTACATCTTCGTATTAAAGCACTTGTCCGTCAAATCACCTTAAATGCTACCATAACAACTTGACTTATTTATTTTCCTACTTGTTTCTGCAAAATTATTACGGTATACATTTTTTGTCTGCGATTTTTGTACGATGTGCATCTCATACACAAAAAAAGGCAATGAAAAATTGCAAAAAGAAAGGGAGTCTACAGCACGATGGTTTCCGGTATGGTCACCCACTACCGTACTCAGCATCGCTCTTAGCAGCTTAATAATTATTGATCGGACGGGTAATCATGCTTTATGCTAGATATGGCCGTAGACATTTACTTCATTTTCTGGGGAGGTGTACTAAGTTGAAATAGATAATGAAATTAATAAAATTTTTCCATCCACAGATCATTTGAAGTGGAAGTAGATGGTGGAAGTAGATGGACTCGTACTCCCCAGTAAATATCAGATATATACTATTTGTAGAAAGTATATAAATAAACAAAAAATGTCATATTGATTCCCAATTACTTTATAAACTCTAGTCTACTTTGTCTTTTTGAAATTGCATAATACATTTTTAAGATTCAGTAAAAACTGATTAAGCTTACGAACCTCTTCTTATCGTATGATAAGAAGATCCATAACTGAAATACTGACATAGTAAACGAAAAACGTCTTACCTTTTTATTAACCAAAATTGACACATGCATCGAAGCATCTTTCATAAAGTTTTAGTTTTACTTAAAGATTTTTAAAAACACTAGTTAGGTTATGCTTTTTCTATTCAACTATAACTCTAGATCGGTTATATGTTTAATCTGTACATGTGAATCTATACCTACATGTGTGAATCTACATACATTGCTATTGATGCGGTGTGCTTCTGCGAAAACCCCAGATGTAAGTACTTTTTCCCCTGCAAGGCGCATTATCATTGATTTTTACATACGATTTTAGTTGAAAGATGCAAAATTTAAGCCAAATGCAAAGAAGCCAACCATGAAAAGAATAGAGGTCTATGATGTGGTATGGTCACCGTACTCAACATCGCTCTTAATACTTATTGATAATCATGCTTGACATGGCAGACAGCAAGAGGTGGATTCTGTAACTACTTATGATATACTGACAAGTCATTATTTTCATGGATAATCAATATTCTATTTTATTAAACTTCATATTTTATTGTATTATATTTAATATTATATATTACCATTAAGCAAGTGAATATGTAGGTAAATTAGTATATGATCGGGCATGGTGATAGAAATCGGTAACGGGAATTCGGTATCGCTTACACATCACCTAATAGAAAAAAACTGAGAAACGGTTTTCTTTTTTCTATCGGCTCTTTATTCACAGACAATAAAACAGATACACCATGCGCAGCATGCATATATGTTCTACTTCTGTTCTTACTATTAGTCTCTACTCTACTAGTCTAAGTAGACTACTAGTGTACTACTCTAGTAGTCCACTTAATCTACTAGTCTACTTAGACTACTAGTCTACTTAGACTACTAGTCTACTTAGACTACTAGTCTACTGATACTAATCTACTGATACTAATTTACTTAGTCCACTTACCAATACTATAATTAGGATTAAGAGAATAAGGTTTAGGATATACTGCATTGGGCGTGTATGAGCCTGTATACGGCCACATTCCTGCCGTGGTTCTAGGTCTGCATAAATTGCCTCATTGGTGGGATTCGGACACAAACACCCACCTGTGAAAAATAACCGAACACAAACCAACCAGTCATTGATTTTCCAATTACGAGAAAAACGACAACGAGAAAAAGAAAAAATGGATTTTTTTTTTCTCATATAGGGGGTAAGGGGGGAAATCAACACCACTAAATAATCAATACATCTTATCTTAATTTCCTTTCCAATTGTTAAGCATAGACTAAGATGTAGATTAATGTTGAATGGAGAGAATGTGAGTGCATGAGGATTAACTTTACAGTAACGCAAGTAGATGAACTAAAAAAGAAGAGGAAAAAAAAAAAGAAAGAGAACGGCAACAAACCGATTAACAATTTTTCTTCCCGCTCAATGAAATTCATAAATGCATTAGAAGGTATATGTTTTCTATTGATCTATTCTTACATATGCATTCATACACACCCCCCAACAATTGTGACCTATAACATTTGTTTCGTGATACGTATTCTCACTCAGTATACGTATTCTAATTCATTCAGTATTATACGTATTCTCACTCAGTATGATATGTATTCTGTCAGTCTATTCTATTTTTTGCTTCATAAGATACTCATCCTGCTAATTAGGCATGACATGGCATGGCATGACATGGACGGGGTGGATACTCTGGGACTGCACACGGGTTGTGTCTGAAACATAACCAGAGAAAAATATGCATGTGGCTGCGCTGTGTGCAGTGCGTGCGTCTGGTGGTAGTTTTTTTTTTCTCTGTTTCTTCTTTTTTTTTTTTTTTAGCACTTTTAATTTTCAGCTTTTCAGCTTTTCAGCTTTTCAGCTTTTTCAGTCCTTCGAGTGGATAGATTTTTTTTCTTTTAAAGTATTATTATATATTCTGGCTTTTTTCTTGTTTTTTTCTCTCATTTTAATTTTCATTTTCCCGTTTATGCTGTGTGATTCTATTCTATTCTTTTTTCTTTCTTTTTTTCTTTCTTTTTAAAAAAAAAAAAAAAAAATCGTTTTTTGTTTCTGTAATTTTAATATATTAATTTTTTGTTAATATTACACATAACATATTACACATCACATAGTACTCATCACATCGTACTTAATACACATAATATATACTTCACTTAGTACATATTACACATAGTACTGTTACTTTTACTTTTGGTGATAGATTTTTTTTTGTTTTTCTTTTTTTCTGTTTGTTTTAATTTAGTTTGTTTTTTTTTTGTTTTTTTTTTTTTTTTTCTCCTCCTCCAAATAAAAAAAAAAAAAAAAAAAATAAACATATTCCTTCTTCTTTACTTTTCAAGTTTAAGTTCAAGAATTGAGTATATTCCTTATAGGTTCAATACTAATCCTCACTACTCAAACTTGTTTTGTTCTGTTTATTATTTTCTTTTGTTTTTTTCTTCATTTGTTCCTTCGTCATTGTATTAATACTTTTCATGTACTAATATTTACACCTTGCATCATCATTATGTCCAATTTAGATCAACAATCAATAATGAATTCAAATTACCAGTCTCAACAACCTCAACAACTGGCTCCTCAACCTCAACTGACCCAACTGGCCCAACCATACGTGGTTCAACCCCAACGATCATCTTCTACCTTACCTCAAGCCACTCAACTGCAACAACAACAACAACAACCTTATCAACAATTTCCTCAAAATTACTATCCAGATCAATACCAACAATACCAACAATTATTAAATGGTGGTGGTTCCGCTAATCAATCGTATTATTACATGAATCAACAACAACAGCAACAACAACAACAACAACAACAACAACCTCAACAACAACAGCCCCAACAACAGCAACAACCTCAACAACAGCAGCCCCAACCTCAACAACAACAACAACCTCAACAGCAACAACTGGCACAACCCCAACTGGCACAATCATCATCTGCTGCCGCTCATCAATATCCTTATGGAGCTGCTCCTTATAATTACTCGCTCTACCAACAATCAATTCCTCAAGGTCAACTTTCTCAACCTCAACCTCAACACTTTAATCAATTACCAACCAATGCCGCCGCTGCTGCCGCCGTTGCTGGTGCTGGTGCCGCTGGTACATCTGCTCCTAGTACTGCACCAACCACCGCCACCACTTATAATTCGTCTACTCCAATTCAAACCGATACTTTGAATACCGCCAATACTTCTACCGTGGGTCAATATCAACCTCCTGGTATAAGACCAAGAGTTACCACCACCATGTGGGAGGATGAAAAAACCTTGTGTTATCAGGTTGATGCCAATAATGTTTCGGTGGTTAGAAGAGCTGATAATAATATGATTAATGGTACTAAATTATTGAACGTAGCTCAAATGACTAGAGGTCGTCGTGATGGTATTTTAAAACTGGAAAAAGTTAGACATGTGGTGAAAATTGGTTCAATGCATTTAAAGGGAGTTTGGATTCCTTTTGAAAGAGCTTTAGCCATGGCTCAACGTGAAGGTATTGTTGATTTATTATATCCTTTATTTGTTAGAGATATTAAAAGAGTTATTCAAACTGGTGTTACCCCTGCTGCTTCTGCGGCTTCTGCTGCTTCAGCAGCCGCTGCTGCTGCAGCAGCCTCTTCTTCATCATCTAATGTAAAACAATCTACTCCAGTTCCAGCAGCCGCTACTGTTTCTAATAATGGTACCCCTGCTACTGCTGCCAACGCCAACTTGTCGAGTTATTATCAACAATATTCATATCCTAATGGTTCAAATAATACTCCAATCGCTACTACAGGACAAACCAAACAATCACCAATTGATTCAAGACCTCAACAAGCCTCTCCAGCTGTAACCACGGCCTCCACCGCACCAACAACCGCTACTCAACCTCAACCCACTGCTCCTCAACCTAATGCTCCTCAACAACAACCCCAGGCTGGTGCTCCACAATATCAATATCAACAACCATACTATCCAAATCAATACTACCAACCTTACCCCAATAACAATTACTCTTCCTACGGTGGACAACCAATCTATCCTGGTTATCAGTACTTGAACCAAAACTTACCCCAACCTCCTCCACCCAAGACTGAAGACGATAAAAAAAAATAATCATAGTATAGGTTACGATTTGTGATCATTATATCTATCATTATACTTATCATTATACTTATCATTATACTTATCATTATACTTATTATATATCCATATAAAAGAACAAAAAAAATCCAACAAAAAATCCAACAAAAAGTACACTATAAATCTTACTTCTTTCTTTCCTTTTTCCTTTTTCTCTGTCCTTCCTTTTCCCTTTTCCCTATATTTTTTTATTCTATATATGTTATTCTCTCTCATCATCTATGATGAGAATATGACAGTGTTGTTCTATATTTTTGTTAATAGCTAATATTATTCTTCTAGTGCTAAGATTGTTGTCTTGTAGATGAGCTTGCTTATGTTTAGGTTGATGTTTATGTTTTCAGCTTTTTTTCTCGTACAGAAATGTACCTGCGCCGGTCGAACAAAACCACCTCATGTTTGTTTGTTCAACTTAAAAAAGAAAAATTGCGAACATTGTGAATTGTCAGTCAATTGTCAATAATAATAAAAGTATAATAGTAGCTTAAAACGAAACGAGTGCCATTCCATTGAAGGTTAATTGGTTTGTAAAGTGAGAGTGTTTTAAACTGACATTTTTGTTCCACGTACCGGACATGAAAACAATCGAATGCGGGTATCGCTCCAGACACCAGCCATTCTATTATTGCCTCATCAACATAAATTGGACATTGGAGGGGATGAGATTGCCATGGGATGTCATGGGATGCCATTGAATGGGATAATGTTACATTGATAATAAATTGGAGTTTGAAAGAGAAATTGTTACATCTTTTATGGGATACAAAATGAACTGAAAAATTCGTCTTGAAATCAAAACCGTTTATGTCCAATTCAGTATATGCATAGAATACATTATGAATTTTCCCAATCGTTTCGATGACTTATTGAATCCCATCCCAAATTGATTTTCATACATTGCATCTGTTGTTCTTGCTGTTGCTTAAGTCGGTTTGTGTACAGGAGGTGATTAGGGTTTAGGGTAACTACAAGAGAGAGCCAACACCAAGTTCATAGGATTATTGTAAGGGATATATACCTATAAGAATATATAATTATAGAAAATATGAAAATATAAAAGACTTTGATTAATCAGATTTGGTATTATTAGTTTGTGGGGTTAAATCATTATAAGATTTTTGTAATCCGTCAACTTGTTTTTTAAAAGTTTCAATATCAACATCTTTTTGTTTAATTAATTCTTTATATTTTTCAACTTCATCTTCATTATTAGAGAAATCTCCTTTATCAATTTTATTCAAATTACGATATTCAATTTCCTTTTTAACTAATTTTTTAACAATGGTTACAATTGTATAAATTGATAATGATAAATATAATACCGCTCCATTCAAATATAAATTTCTTTGAGTATAAAATTTGGAAGCCAATTGATCATAACTTAAATTACCTTGAGCAGCAGCATTAAAATTAGTAAAATATGGTTGATTATTACCATATCTACCTAATCTTTGAATACAATCAATAAATGATAAACTTAATAGTGACCCACTAAATACTAACCCAACCTTGACATTGGTGGAATTCTTTAAAATATCATATATATCAACAACTTTGGATCTAATTGATAATGGTAGTGGTAATAATAATACTACCAATACAACCATTTGTCCAATTAAGGCTCCAAATACTAATGACATTTGGATACTCATATTTGCTCTAGAATTGATAACGGATTTCGAGATAAAGTCTTGATACGGGTAAACTTATAAATATAAAACAAAAAAGATGATATGATTCAATAATTCAATTAATTGATTAAAAAGAAGAACTTATTTAAAGAGAAAGAACTGTTGAAAAAGAAGACTCTAATGGCAATTGGCCCTTATTTCAGGCTGGTTGTCCTCTGTTCCGCAAAAAAAAAAAGTATCATTAAAATTTCAGTTCTTATCCTTGTCGCACGACTTTGTGGTAAGCCCTGTTCCAGACTGACTGCAATTACATAGTCACAAGATTAAAGCTAACTAGTTACAAGATTAAAGCTAACTAATTATTAGAATATATATATTAGAATTAAAATTAGTATTTAATACCTATTTTGTAAAAATAAAAATCTATGCTAAAAACTATGGTCAATTCTATAATCCATAAACTCTCTTTGCATAGTTATAAGCAAAGATACTAAATAAAATCATACAACCTATAATTGACCAAAACCACGCTAATCCTTCATAATCCTGTCCAGGTACAATACAATTCATCCCCCATAATCCAGTTACAACATTAATTGGTAATACTATAGTACCCAAAATTGTAATTTTACCCAACACATCATTCGTATCATTATTAACTTTTGTCATATCAATATTAATTTGAGCCAAATAATTAGAATGGAAACGAGCTAATAATTTCTCATAATGATTCAATGATTGAACCATTGTCACAATATGATCTTGAATATCCCCTAAATACATTCCAATATCAGATTTAGGTGAAAATCCAGCTACACTCTTATTAATATTAGCTCCACTAGCATTCCAAATGGCATTTGCCTCCATTTGTTCTGAAAATCGTTTACTAAAACCTTTAATAACATCAGCTTTTGATCCTAATAACCTCAACACTGACATTACTCTTTTACGACACTCACCAATACGTCTTAACATATCTCCTTTACGTTTCCAGCCCAAAATCTTGGAGGATGTGGACTTGGATGAGGACGATTTTGATGATTTTTTCGTTCTATGAGATGTGATTGATGAACCACGTCCACCACGTCCACCTTTACTTCCTCTGGATATAAGATTGGAAATAGGTGCGGCAATGTTCCCATCAACTGTAGATTTGGACCTCTTGCGTCTATAGAAAATATTATCCTGAGAATGACGACCACGATTACGGCGAGTGTTTGTTTCATAATGTTCGTCTTCACTATCGCTATCATCGTCACTGTCACTTTCATTTTCACTATCTGTATCACCAGAATGCATTTTCAAAATCGCATCTTCAATAAGATTTACTTCTTGTTCTATACTTTCAATCATAGGAGCGAAAGAATCAGTAATATCATCAATAAGGGCATAACAAATCCAATCTGAAGATACATTAAGATAATCTCTTAATAATCTAGCCCTTCTTCTGACATTGATTGGATGTGGGGTAGCTGAAAAATGAAATGTAATAACAGCATCACGGAAAACAATCATGTACATATTGAGAGGTGATAGTTCACCTTCTCTAATTTTCTTAGTTTTGGTTTTAGTAGAGTCACTACTTCTGGACTTTTTGTTTGAACCGCTATGATAATCATGATGAGAAGTACTTGCTTTTCTATTATCACGAGAGCTCCATAACATTTTGGAAAAAGTTGACCAAATCTTTGATTTACGTTCTTGGCCACCAAATACGCTACCAGCACCACTTGTACCACCTGGAGTATCCATCTTATCATACATTTCTTGAAGTTTGCTGAATTTTTTTTCTTGTTCTTTTGCACGTTGTTTACGTCTTTCGTAGACAATATCAAATGAAGTAAAACAGATGAAGTAATACGATTTGAATAATTCCACTTTTTCACGAGCCTCACCGAGGAAAATATCTTCCGTTGTCAATGGATGAATACCAAAAGTCTTTGAAAGGATTTTCATTTCTTCTTCTGTAGGATCTAAAACATCTAACCAGAATGGGTTGGCGCTAATATCGTTGGAGTTGGTTGCTGCTACAGACCCAGTAGCAGTTGCTGTACCTGGCCCGGTCCCAGGTGCAGCTAGATTTATACCCTTATTTTCGAAAGCGAGACTTTGTTTTTGGCTCAAGACACGAGGGTTTATAGTAGAAGCATTATTGGTTCTACTGTGAAGCGATCCTTGATCAGTAGAGCTATTAGTCATGACAATCGCAGGTTCCCCTAAAGGATTTGATGCATCTGCTGCCTGAGTAGGATCATTGATTTCAGTTAAAGGTGCAGTGGCAGGATTGGGTGTAGTGCCTCTCATTGAAATGCTTGAGGACGAAGTACCATTTCTTTGACAGTAGTGAGAAGGCATGAATAAATCTTGCAATGACAAACCTTCTTCTTCCAATGAATCCTCATCGATTTTATTTTTGGTATCACCACCCCATTTCTTAGCAAGGGGAATAGCACCATCCTGAACCTTATTATTGCCACCTTTGGCTAATAATCCACTAATTGTAGGGGAATGAATAGTTTTCTGTAAATCTTCACGGAAGTAAGTAAAACGACATAAGCTTGAATCGATGTTACCTGAACGCTGTGGAGATTTATCAAATTGTTGTTTTTGGTCTTCGTGCTGTTGTTGATTTGGTGGTTGATACGATTGTCTTTGATTGTTTAAAATCGTATGTAAATGTTCTTTTGATTTTTCCCAAGGTTGGATGGGTTGAGGTCTAACTCGGAATGAATCTTCCATTGATTCAAGTGATTCAATTTCATTAATTTGAGTATTATTGAGTAAAGGTGTATCTTCGCGTGATGGGTGTTCCAGTTCATGTTTTTGTTCTTTACTATTATGAGTTAACAGGGAAGGGGAATGAGATTCGTCACGCAGGAATGGTGATCTTGAATCGTCTCCATTACTATGGACGGTATGAGCCAAGGGATAATGAAAGTTTACATTTTGTGATTCATCATCATCATCATCATCGTAATGTTCACCATATTCTTCTAATTCCTGATCGACAAATTCTTGCATTATTTGTAAGTCAGGCCAACGATAGTTAGTTTGTTTATTACCTTCAGAATCCATTTCATGATCGTAATAGTCTGGGAAACAAACATCATCTAATGAAGTTGAATCACTCGAATGATCTGAAGAAGGATTTGAACCGCCAAATTCCAAAGAATTTATGGAAATTAAATCATCATCGTTCCCATTCAAGCCTTGACCTTCGAAGAAAGGATTATTCCACGTTTGTTGAGAGGCAAGATGTTGTTGTTCTCGTGCGTATTGATCCATATCAAGTATTACTGAGCCATATGATGTACGATCAGTTGGATTACCATTAGGGTTAAGAGGAGTATTGGGGGTTGATTCGTAATTTCCATTGCGACCACCTCTACTGTTATTGCCATTACTCTGGGACAACAAACTTTGAAGATTTCTATTAGTTAATGGGAGACTTGCTCTCTTTTCATAAATGGCCTGTCTGGCCAAATTACTTCCAGCATTTGAATTAGAAATGGCATTCAAGTTAAAGTTTGAATTCGAATTTGAATTTGAATTTTTTATATCAGAACTGGAAGTTCTTGCATGTTGTAATTTTGAGTTTGAATTTAAATTTGGATTTGAGTTGTTTTGTTTAACCTTTAGGTCAGTTGGTAATGAACGATTAGAATTTTGATGATAATTTTGATGATAATTTTGCAGGGAATTTCTTCTTCTTGATCTAGCAGGAGAAGAATGAATATGAGCCAAGTTGTCATGCATACGATGATCAATGTAGGCAGATGAATTGACATCAGGATTCGAGTGGTTGTTACCAGAACGCTCAGAACCGTCTGATTGATTTATATGGGTATTACTATTTTGAATGGTTGGAAAAGATGATGATGACTCATTAGGAGAATTAGCTGAATTCAGAGTTATAGGGACAAATGATCCATTACCTTGCAGAGGAAAGTCCCTCTTGGGCTTGGATCTATTTCTATTCTTGGACTTACTTTTATTCTTACCCATCTTGTAGTGATCTTGTACAAATCTTATTGATGAGCTAACGAAATGTCCACTCTATGTTTTCACACTCGTTGTTAAAAATGTAGTGAAATACCAAATGGTAGTGGAAATACGCTGAAATTTGAGGGAAGGAATCAATATTGGTATGATCTATAACCCAATATCTAAATTTTATTATTCAAATTGAAAAATGTAAAAAGTTTTCCTGAATAAGTGTAGCATATATATATATTGTATGATCCAATTAGGTATTCCAATTGTCTTTGTCTGAGTGCCTCGTTTTTTTGCTCTTTGTTGCTATTTTAAATAAGCACGCATCCGTACACCCATACATTAAAATGGTCATTTCAATTTCATAAAGGGTGTTTTTTGCGGTCTTTGATAAGACTTTTATTAGCGGAACAACTACATTTGCTAAGATAAGTAAGTTATCTTGTGATTGCCCTAGATAATACCCGGGAGTATTTCATATTATAGTAAAGAAGGGGTTTACTGTTATATGTCTAAATGAAAAAGATCAGGGAAAAGAATAGGGAAAAAGGGAATCAAAGTTATAATTAGGTTGATTTAAAGGTAAATTTCAAGAGTACAGCCCTTGATATAAACCTCGAATAAGCCTATTCTCGAATTAGTGTCGTATTTCATAAATTAGATAATAAGGGCTTATTATGAGCAAGGGAAAATACTGTTATGAGTGATTTATTTATACTTTACTACTTCTAAAAACTATTCCGTTCATTAAGAGTGATTTATTTATACTTTAATACTTCTAAAAACTATTCCCATACACAGTTCATTAAGAGTGATTTATTGTGATTTATTGAGTATTTAATCTATTAATAGACCCTGTTCATGTTCCTGTTCATGTTCTTGTTCATGCTGTTCATGGTGTAGACTATTCTTCTTCTGATTCAGGTTCGGCTTCTTCCCCATCTTTATAGTCATCACCATCATCCTTCTTCTTTGGTTCGGTGACATCTTCGAATTCGTCATCATCGACTTCGTCGTCGTCTTCTTCTTCTTCCTTTGGTGTGTCAACCTTTTTTTCTGTCTTTTGTTTCTTGGCTGGTGGTTCTACTGGACCACTACTGGCTCCAAGACCATTGAATCTATCCAAGGCATCCTGTATCTTGTATTGGTTTTCAACTAACTTTAACCATGAGTCTTCGGTTAATGAGATCCCCTTTTTACCTGGTCTTTTTTCTCGAGTATCTTTATCAAAATAAAATTCTCTAATATCAACCAAATTAATCCCATTGAATTGACGTACCGTCACTTGCTTCTTTTTGTCTAATTCAATAACAACTTCTTTACCACCGGTAGAAGTCACTGGGGCATTACTCCTGGATGTAGATGAATTGGCTGCTCCACCTCTTTTGTAAAACTTCTTATAGGCCATTGTATAACTGCTAACGCGTCTTTATTTTGTTCTTGTTTTTGGTTTGTTTGCTGTTTTTTTTTTCTATAACAATATAAACTTCTAGTAATCCCCTACTAATCAATTGATTCAAACTCTTACTTATAACGAATTTCTTGTACAAAGAACCTAGAAGTACACGTTTGAATCCTATTCGTACCCTTTTTCCTTTTTCCAAACCTTTTTTGTTTGCTGAAATTTTTCTGATTCGCACACACAAAAAATCACTGCAAAAAAAAAAAGTTTGTGGTCTACAAAAAATTTATGGCTGATAAATTCCTGGAAGCCCATAAGAATAATCCATGTTTAACCAAAAAAAAAGGGAAAAAAAAAAGAAAAAAAGTCTAAAAAATCTAAAGAAACTAAAAGAGAGGTGATATATTCAGTGTAAAGCTAATTGGAATGGTTGATACCACTTTTCCAGGTTTCATTTAAATGTTTTTCACCTAGTGTTTTTTGAACCTTTTCTTCCAAAGGTACATCTCGATCATTGACTCCACCTTCATTCAATTTAACTTGCCAATAACAGTTTATGGCAACGTTTAACTCTTCTATATTTGAAACACCCAACACAATTGATACTTTTTTATTCCATCTTAAATAACCACTTTCAGATGGTTTGATTCCATAACTCTTACCAAATAACCAATGTCTTAAAGCAAAACGAGTAGATAAATCAGCTAATTCAACTTGATCTTCTTTTAAGAGATCTTGAGCGATATTTGCAACCACATCTTTTAATTCTTGCGATGCCGGGTGGAAACTATGGGTGATATTTGATCTTAATAATGACATACTTAAAATTGATCCGTTAAGTAATTTTTGGAGTCCACAATCGGTGAAGAATTTATCGTGAAATTCAAATAGTTTTGAATTTTGAATACATCCGTTACTATAAGACATCACTACATCTAATGAACCAATATCTTCTTGATATTTTTCATGACATGTTTTGGCAACTTTATATAAAAATTCAACTGGATAACCTGATACTCCAATATTTTTAACTATCCCTTCCCTTTTCAAAAGTGATAATTCTCTTAGGGCTTCATAAATTTCTTCTTCTTTAACGAATTCAATGTCATGCATATAAACCAAGTCAAGATACGTTGTATCCAATCGACTCAATGATCTTTCCACCGATTTACGAACTGCCAGTCTTGAATAATCAAAATCATCTAGTCTAATTCTACCTGCTTTAGTACAAATAAAATACAGTTCACGAGGCCATTTGGTCTTTAATTCACGTAATGCATTACCAAGTAATTCCTCGGATGCCCCATAATAAGGAGACGTATCAATGGCAATTAATCCACTTTTGAACGCATTGGAAACAATCTCTTTAACTGGTAATTTGTAAGGATCAGAAGCATACTGAGTATTAAAAACGGCTCCCCCAACTATTAGTGGTGGAAGGTTTTTAATGGAGTATGGTTGAGGTACACTGGTGGGTCCAATTGGTTTGATGATAGACATTCTCGTTGATTCTAATGGAGTTATGTATTTGTCTCTGTGTGTGATACTTCAAACAATTGAATCAAAAAGGATTTGCAAGAAGAATTCAATACGACTAATACCTTGGATTTGTAATTATGTCCTCCCCGATTCACTTTTTTTTTCTAAACGAAGAAAAAAAAAAAAAAAAAAAGAGAGAGAATTTGGAAACGAACGGAAAAAGTTAAAATGCTAAAAAAACCCGAGTTTTTTTTTTTTGTTTTGTATTACTTTGTTTTCAGTAGCTACAAACGCCTAAGGATTACTAAATATACATATATTATTGAATATACAAAAGATGGGTGATTAAGAATGGGTGAAGAAAAAAAGTATAAACACAAGATCTGAATTGAAATGGTAACAGTAACAATAAAATAAAAACAAGCAATGACAAAAAAGTAGCTTACCCGGTAAAACTAAAACTAATATACTGAAAAGATGAAAAACAAAAGAAGAAAAACTAAGGAAAACGGATTTGTAAACTAACCTAGAACAAATTATCACCTTCAACAAGATAATTACCAGGAACTAATCCAAACATACCGGCACGATCATTGCAGTTCTTGCCTAATTCAACTGCAAACCAACCGTCGTCTTGTTTGTGAATAACATACATATGCCAGCCTTTTTTGAAGTATAATTCGTTGTGACTTTGGGGTTTGAAAGAGTATCTTGCCTTTGCTTTAGAAATATAACGATGACGAGTGGCTGGAGTAATCTTTTCGACGTCATCGGTATTTAGCATTGAATGTAAATTTGTATAAGATTTTGAAGGAGTTTTGAATAATGATGAAGGTCTCTTTTTAGGTGACATAAGTCCAGTTGGTTGTTGGGGTGGTTTGTTAACAACTGTTGTACCTATCAGATCATCACGATATAAGTCATCATTTGAAATTGGTTCGAGCATTGATTTTGGTCTAATCCTTTTTGGACCCGATTTGGTTGGGGTGGTTGATGTAAGAATTGAGGATTTGGTCGTTTTGGGAGAAGAGTTTACATGAGCTGGTGATGAAAAACTAATGGAATCATACCTTGTTGCAACTTCTGTTGAATCATCGATATAATCAGATGCTGGTCTAAATGGTGAATTTGGTATGGCATTTGTTTTTCTGTATTCTTCATCTCTAATTTTTTCTTCCTTTTCACGTTGAGCTCTTCTAACTGATTTTCTATATTGATTAATATCTCCATCACCACCAGAATTCAAATCTTCTAAAGCTTTGGCAATAAAATCAATTGAAAAATCTTTTGTTATTGGTACTGCTGGTTGTTCAGGAGCTTCCAAAACATTCAAAGTTTTATTCAATGAAATACCTTCTTTTGATTTTAAATTAATTTGTTCTTGAAATTGATGTAATTGTTTTTCTTTTCTACGTGGAGATGCCCAATTCCTGTCTTGACTTGAAGTTGAATTTGAATAATTGGTTGGATTGGAATAATTCGATGATCCATTTGAACTATTGAATTGTTTTTGAACATCCTTAACAGAAAAAACATCGGTTTTATTATCATCTTCAAAATTACTGTATTGTGAACCATCAGTTGGAGCTCTTCTACGAATTTGCAGAGGGGATGTAAGATGAAGATTACTGTTTGTTTTACGATGAAGATGATGTTGATTGTTGTAACTGGTAGGTCCTGGAGGTGGTAAATTTACTTTATTACTTTGTAAAGAATTCCCACCAAATGGAGGAGTTTGTAAAGGATGTGCAGACCTAGGAGTTGTTGGATGATGTTGTAAAGGCAGATAATTTGATTGGGTTGGTGATGACTCGGGTACTTGAATATGAGTAGCTTGACTTGATGGTGATGAAGTTGCAGGAGGTGCTAACGTATGAGTAGGAGATGGTGCTAAAGTATGAGTAGGAGATGGCCATGCTTGAGTTACTGTAGGAGTTGGAGGAATTTGTAATTGTTGAGGTGATGGTGATTGATTTTGAAGAGACATATTAGAACGAGTTGAATAAGTTCTTGCTAAAACTTTAGAATAATCAGGAGTTTCAAAATCAGCTATAATATAATTATGTTTATCAGCTAATGAATCATCATAACCAGACATATAATCAATAAATTGAGGAGGTTGAATAATCTTATTACCTGTACCATAGGTATCAGCAAAATCTTGTAAATCTTGAGGTGGATTAACTTGAGCGAAAACAGTTCTTGCTAAATCAACTGATTGATCATTATCAACACATAAAGTAGCAATATTATTACAAAAATTAAAACAATTAATTTTACATAATTGAATTCTTTCAATTTCTAATTGATAAAAATTTTGTAAAGAAATTGACCAATCTCGTATCCAAATTTCATTATATTCTTTATGTTTATCAACAGCTGCTTTATAATTTAATTGACTTTGAGCACTATTTGATTTTAATTTTGATAATTTATTTTCATATTTTTCTAATTCTTTACCCCAAGTAGTTTGACAAGCTAATGCACAAGATTTCATTTGACTGCATTCTTCTTGATATTTAGTTCTTAATAATTCTAAAGCTTTTAAACTATCATTTCTTTTACTCAAAACTTTTAACATATGATGTTCAATTTTTGAAACTTCTTTTGAATAAACTTGAGAAAAATGATTTAATTTGTCATAATTATTTTGATTAATTGATTTAATAAATTTTTGATTATATTTACACATTTGATCATTTTCATATTGTAATTTATCTAAAGATTTTTTTAGACTACCAGTTTCATTGGATCCAAGATAAACTTTATGATTTAATTTATCTAATTTTTTATTATATTCTTTTTCAATATTTGCACGTTCCATAAAATAATCTAATAATTCTTGTATGGTATTAATTGAATGTTTAATCTTTGTTTGAATGATATTAAAGCCAGCATCTTTTGAGCCCCAGAAATTATTGACAAAAGTAGTCTCTTCAGGACCAAATTGCCCATTTCTTGACATACTTCGATTTAATTGATTGTAGGAAGGCAAAACGGCAGGAGTATTTATGTAATTAAGCAAGGAATTAAAAAATGAAAATGAAATTCAAGAGAAAGCTTGGAGTAGATTCTTTTTTTTAACTTGAATGAACTTGAACTGAATAGTATTTTCCGGATACTTTTTTGTTACTTTTTGTTACTTTTTTATTAACTTTTAAGAATTGGTAATGAAGTAGTGTTATGCAAAACCAAAGACTAAAAAGTTGAAGTGATAAAAAATCGGGAAAAAACAAGTAGATTATAAAAGACGAACAAGACAAAAAAGAAAAAAAAACGAAAAGGAAAACGAAAGGCGAATATAGTGTTTTAAATGTACTTTTTTTTTTGTTTTGGCAAAACAACAAGAAATCAAAAAAAACAAAAATAAAATGGCAAAAGTCAAATTGAAATTAAAAATTGAAATTGAAATTAAATTTAGTGGCACGAAACCAAGGCAGGGGAGAAACTTAGTATGTATCTAGGGAAGTTTGCCTGTAATTGAAAATGGAAGGATAATAAGAATTGGTACAAACGCAAATTGGAAAACAAAACCTTTAGAGGAAGAGGAAGAAGAAGTAGGAAGAAGAAGAAGAAAAACGAAGAAGAAAAAAAAAAAAAAAAAAAAAAAAAAAAAAAAAAAAAAAAAAAAAAAAAAAAAAAAAAAAAAAAAAATGCAGTATTCGATTGAAATAAGCCAATATAATAAAAATAAAAATAACCTGGAGAGTTTAAGTGAAAGAAAAGTAAGGTAATGAAAATATGTAGGAGATAATAGCTGAAACAGTGATATTGTTTATGAAAAGGATGAAAAGGGTAATTTCTAAATTGAATTCAATTAAGATCGAGTGAACAGGGGCACAATCTAGAGTAGTGAGTAATTTTCTTATTAGTAGACCGTCTGTTTTTATTCTTCAATAGACTCAAGTACGGGAACTGGCTGCATTCAAACAATGGTAATGGTAAACAAAAATAATACCAGTGACGAAGAAATTTAACCGAATTAGCAAACTAATTGCAACTGGAACCTAGTGTTGTGGGTTGAAGTAATTCTCGTTTATGACTTTGGTGATGTTGTCGCAATGCCTGATTCGGGGATTTTGTAAATAAGTATAGAGCGGTGGCTATGTGCAGGATTGCAGTTTGTTGACTTTTCTCGCGAGATGCCAATTAGACTGCCTAATCGGGGCAGAATCAAACAGTACGTGGTGTGTGGGTGTATTTGTGGTGGTGGTTTGGTGTATGGATCTTTGTTTGGTGTATGGGTGTTTTGTGGTTTTTTGATATGGTGTTTGGATGTTTTGTGAAGTGGTCAGCGGGTAATAATTTATCTGGGGAATCAGACACACATATAAGATATAAGATATAAGATATAAGATAATAAGATATATGATATATGGTATACGATATCAGATATCAGATATCAGATATAAGATAACATCAGTTATATATATATTTGATAAGTGGAGAATGGAAATTGACAATTAGTAGCAACCATGGATTATTATTAACCATTTGCCATTACAACTATTTCTTTTTAAGTATTTTCGTTAGATAATCTATCTGACTTCAAATTTAACCTTTATTATAATTATTTAATATCATTGTTGTTAATTACAACTCTATTGCTTATCGTGAAGAACATCATAAGTAGTCCCTTTTTTATGGGGTTCTTTTTTTTTACTGTTACTGTTTTTTTTTGCTCTTTTTCTCTGATTTTGATCTATTCCTGATAATACATAGTATATACATAATGTACATATAATGTACACATAATGTACACATATATAGTCTATATATAAAAGTATATGTCAAGTATCTGCAATAAGGGTTTTACTCCTATATGCTCAACCTTGTAAATAAGGGTACCGAACTAACCCTACAGAATATCAAAAAACCCATTGGTTAACATATTAAAGAACCACTCATTGGTTAATATCACTATGATTCACCTTTGAATCAGTCATCAATCATCAGTCATGATTATTCACTTAAGTCCTAGTACCGTTTTGAATACCCATATACACTTATTCCGAGCCACTGTTAAAGGTAGTTCACGTGATCACGCACAAGCGGTAACATTTTATTAACGCAAATAGACTCATTTAATTAACCGACTTGACAATTTTTATTTTTAATTTTTTTTTTTTTTTTTGTTTTGTTAGAGCGTGCGGAAATATCAAAGCATCAAAAAATGTATACCAACTTTTTTTTTTTTTTACCTTCTTTATCTTCTGTCAAAAGTATATCTACATATATATATGTATATTTGATTAGTATTGTTTAAGTTGGTGGAATCCATATATCTTCACCTAGTTGTCTTATAGTCATCTTATAGTCATCTTATCGTCTTAGTCATCTTATCGTCATATAGTCATAGCATTTCAATACAATCACAGCATCATTTAATTTATTTCTTTTCTTTTTTTACATACCCCATGAGTCAACAGAAAGCATCAACCATAACTCCAGAACAGGAGCACTCGCCATTTTCAGGCCAGGATGAGTCGCTTCCCAATCAAGAATCACCGTATGGTGAAGAAAATAATCAAGAATCATATGGTGAAGAAAACAATCAAGAATCATATGGTGAAGAAAACAATCAATCACCATATGAAGATAGTGAAGAGTCAGTAACAAAAGAATCAACACCTGCTAAATTATATAGATGGTTTCGTAAAATACTATCATTTTCAATTGCTCAGTGGTTTTTCGTATTCTTAGGAGTTTTTGTTGCATTAGCACATCTGTATCCAGAATTTGCTAAACAAGGTGGTACTATTAAAGCAGAATATTCAATTGGTTATGGAGCAGTAGCGGTAATTTTTTTGGTTTCGGGTTTATCAATGAGTTCAAAAGATTTATTAAAAAATACTTTCCACTGGAGAGCTCATTTTACCGTTTTATCAAGTTCTTTTTTAATTACTTCTTCCATAATATATGGTATTGCTTGTGGTATTAGAGCAAGTCATGATGGAGCAATTGATCAATGGTTATTGGTTGGTATGATTGTTACCCATTGTTGTCCTACCACCGTTAGTTCTAATGTGGTGATGACCAAACAAGCTCATGGTAATGATATTTTAACCTTGTGTGAAGTTTTCATCGGTAATGTATTGGGAGCTTTTATAACTCCTGCTTTGGCCCAAATGTATTTAAGAGGTACTTGGGAATTTGGTAATCCTACTCATCAAGAAGATGGTGAAGGTTCAGTTACTCAATTATATGCTGAAGTCATGAAACAAGTTGGTTTATCAGTATTTGTACCATTATTTGTTGGTCAAGTTATTCAAAATTTATTCCCCAAACAAACAAAATGGTGTTTAACAACTTTTAAATTAAGTAAAGTTGGATCATTTATGTTATTACTTATTATGTTTCAATCATTTTCAACTGCTTTTGCTCAACACGCTTTTACATCCGTTAGTCATACTAGTATTATATTTTTGGTATTTTTCAATATTGGTATTTACTTATTTTTCACAATTTTAACTTATGCTTATTCAAGACCTTATTGGATTATATTATTATTTAGAACTCCTCCCACTACAGAAACTTCTAAATTTTATAATTGGAGTTATAAATTTTTCACTCCATTCTATTATAATCGAAAAGATACCGTTTCTATGATGTTATGTGGACCTGCTAAAACAGCTGCATTGGGGGTCTCGTTGGTTACTTCTCAATACGGATCAAAAAATAAAAATTTGGGTAAATTATTAGTTCCATTGGTTTTATACCAGGCTGAACAAGTTATGACGGCTCAAATCCTTGTTAATTTCATGAGAAAATGGGTTCACGCTGAAGATCCTCCAAAAGATGTCGAAAGTAATTTACAAGAAGAACGTCAAGAAGATGACGAAGAACCACAAGAAGAAGTAAGAGAAGACAGTTCCAGGGAACAAATCGAACGAGAAAACCAAAGCTCAATCACCAAAGATGGTGACAAACGATAAGTAGTATTTATAAAGTTAGAACCTCTTTAATGTATAATTGTATTTTCATATATGTATATATATATTTGTATGGGGTGCATGGGTTTATGTACGAACTACAGATAATGTATAGTGGTGTTTTTTTTTTTTGTATGCAGAACTTAGTTTCTGCATGTAATTTAACCCGAACTGTGTTTATCTATCAGTATCAGTATCGCCATAGCCATAACCATAACCATAACCATTAACTATAATTAAAGATATACAAGAGAGCAACGTGATTAAATATAGGTCATATGAAGAATATAACATACGAACGGTAATATCAAACAAGAAGTATCGGTTGTAAATGTAACCATGCTAAACACTCAACTAACAATAGGAGTGGTATAGCAAAACAAAACAAAAAAAAAAAGAAAAATAACCTACCAGTAATAATAAGTTCGGCACGGGTAACCATAGCATCAGTGCTGGTTATGGTTAGACTACTCCATGTGTTAGGTTGACTTTACAATGAATACTCCGATCTGGGATCAACGTAATTAAATCAGAAGTCAACCACAAGCGAATTCAGCACTCTTTCTGTTTTTTTTTTTTTTTCACGTTTTCAACTCATTGGACCGAATTGATTTACATAATATAATATTCAAGGTTAAAAAATTATCATAAGCATGAGACACTTTGGTCTACACACATGAACACCCGTATTATCCCTGTATATCTAGTGAGTTAAATAGAAAAGTAAAAAAGAAAAGGAAAAGCAGGAAAAGCTAAAAACTCTCACAAAATTATTGAGAGGACTCAAAAATATTCTTATCTTACCAATGCTTGTGTCGTACATCCAGTTCGTAGTTCACTGTATTTCTTTCCCACTAAAACTATGGATCAAAGTATACTATGGATCATACACACACCCATGGTATATCAAAAAAAAAAAAAGACACCACTATTTTGTATGGGCCCAAAAAAAGAACTAAACTGTGGTTCTATTTTAGCCAATGCCAATGATAAAAAAAAAAAAAAAAAAAAAAAAAAAAAAAAAAAAAAAAAAAAAAAAAAAAAAGACAAAAAAAGACAAAAGTGCACCCCCAGTTCTCTTAAATAACAAAGAGAATTTCTTATTGTTTTCGGTTTTTTTTTTTTTTTTTGTATGGATAACTTTCTTGAGTCTGCACCCCGTGCCTTTCTCAATATATAGGAATATCGATAACGGACATATAACCATCAAACCACTTTTATACTACACTCTTTTTAAAAGCCAATTGCTATTACTACTTCTTTCTCTTAAAAAGAAATCTTTTAAGTATAACTCTTATCACTTTTGATACTCGTATACTAGGTCCCATTTATCAAAACATGATCCTGAATCATCCACCTATAGTGGATTCCTCATTTTTAAATTTTTTGAATTCGAATTCGAATTCGAATTCAGCCACTGATTCTAATACTAATTCTAATACTAATGTTAATACTAATTCAATCGATAACAATACTACTTCACAATTAGATAAACAACTTACTGAACAACAGTTCAATCAGTGGATGAATAGTATGAATCAACCATTTACAAATATTCCTCCACCGGTATCTTCCACCACCATCAATTCTGATTCGTTCAATCTTAATGGAGAGATTTTTTTTAATCAAAATAATCAAATGATTAATGATCATAATTTAACTAATGCTGATATTGATGCTATCACTGCTGATTTGAATTCAAATGTATCTTCATCTACCACTTCATTACCCAATATTAATTCTTATCTGGATTTACAAACGTCAATTACAACTCCTGATTTCCCATCACCAACTAGATTACACCATCAAAACCCAACTAATTATGCTTATAATGAAAGACCAAATATTCGTCATAATCATTCGCTGTCCTTTAGTTTACCCATTGATCAATTAAATTTGTTAACTTTGAAATCATTTTCTTCTAATTCTTCCAAATCTCCTTCTCCGGATAGTTACGGAATCCGTGAATCCCAACATCATCATCATCAACAAGAACAACAACCTCCACAGGTTCAACCAAAGCATCGTCAATCAAGAAGTCAGGATTTTGATTTCACTAGTGCTACAATCAATCCTCGCCAGTTGTTTACTGAATCTCAAACGATTCCTGAATTGGAATCTTCTAGATCAAACAATGATACGGTATTACAATCACCATTGATTGCTGGTTCAGATGACAATTCCAACGTTGTCCCACCATCCATTTCGATTAACTCTCGTAATGGGTACATTTTACCATCATCGGTTTCTTCGCCTTCGTTATCGACTCTTTTCAAGCAACAACAACAACAACAACAAGTCCATAAACCGGCTCCTCCGATCAGAATGAACAGTAGTGGGAGTGTTGGCAGACCAAGAGGTCGTAAGTCAAGATCTACTTCTTTTAGTTCTTCGGTTATCAATAAAGACAGTTTCCATCAAAGACATAATAGTTATCACTCGAGTATTACTGAACAACAACAAAAACAATTTAACCAACAAGAAGAAGAACATCAGCATCAAGGACCACAGCAACAATACCAAGGTCCACAACAGCATTACCAAGGTCAACAACTGCAACTGCAAAAACAACAACAACAACAACAACAACAACAACAACAATCGCAAGATAAATTTGATTTCATCATGAATGATGAATGTTTCAATGCCATTTCGTATTGGTTGAATAATACTACAGAGGTGATGAATAAAGAGCAAAAGGAGCAACCAGAAACCAGTAATATTAATATTGATGATGGTTGGGATAAACTGGCAGAAATCATGACCAATCCAACTGGAATGGTAAAGAATTCTCATTATAAGCGTCGTAATTCAATTCAAGTATTAAGTCAACCAATTCAACAATCAATAACTGATTCTGAAATTAATAATTCCATTACCACTCCTACGATTAATTCTGCTGGTCAGAAGAAAAAACGTAGAAAGTCTTATAATTATGAAATGATGGCTCCGCCATTGATTCGTCGTGGATCAATAACTTCTCCCATGACAAACCCTACTCCGTTGAGTAGTGGTAATTCCAGTACTTCGTTGTCATCATTACAACAAAACATTGTATTACCGGGATCACCAATCAAGGATGTTTATTACCACGGTACATCACCCTCGATATCATCTCAACAAAAGTTTGATCATATCTTGAAACCCACTCCAGTTAGTGAACAAATCAAAGAAGAGGAACAAGAACATGAACCAGAACATGAACACGAACAATTCGAGGTGGGACTCCAGGACCAGAAGCAACATTATTTCCACGATCAAAATCAAAATCAAAATCATGAACACGATCACGAACACGATCATGAACACGAACCAGATCAAAAACAAGATGATGATGATGATGGACCAAAACCATTTCCATGTGCTAATTGTACCAAAGTTTTCAAGAGAAGTGAACATTTAAAAAGACATATCAGATCGGTTCATCTGAATATAAGACCATTTCATTGTAAATATTGTGAAAAGAAATTTCTGAGATCAGATAATTTGGCCCAACATTTAAAAACGCATTATAAAACTGATGAATTTGGTAATACTACAATTATATACGGGAATCCCAATGTTAATGGACGTGGTGGTAGAAGAAAGTCTAAGGCTACATAGTTGAATGTTTACTTTTTTGGTTTTTTATTATGATTTGTTTTTTGGATATGGTTGATTTAGTTTTATTTTGTTTCTTTCCTTATACTTTATTTTATCTTAGTTTTAGTTTATTTTTTTTAGTTTATTTGGTTTTCCAGTGTGGTTTAAGTTTGATTTCCATATTCTTTTTGTTTCTTTCCGTTTGTTCTTTATAATTTTTTTCTTCTTATTCTCTTTAACAATATATGGATTATGAATATATTTATACGAGTGTACCATTACGTAACCCATTACGTAATCGCAAAAAACGTGACTCTCACTTCCGTTACGTAATCGCTATTTTTATCCAAAACGAAGAAAGAAAAAATAACATCCCACAAAACAAAATAAAACCCTGCTACGGATAAGCCTGTAACCGAATTAGGGGCGGCAACAAGCACAGTTTTGGTTTTTTGTGCTGGTGCACTACCACGCACACACCCATGTCACACCTTTTCTGGCTGAGGGTGACCCTTAAGAGAGGGTACTACGATGGTATTGTAAGGGTTACCAAGAGAGAGAGAGAGAGAGAGAGAAGAAGAAGAGGAGGAAGATAAGAAGAGAATGTGTTGGTTAGGATTGCTAAAGTCATTTAAAATAGTCGTAAATTTGTAGGAGAGAACCAAAACAAAAACAACAACAAAAATAATACTACTAAAATAATAAAAATTTCAGTATATGGTCATTTCACCTAAGAGAGTATTTCAGTTTAGTTTAAAATTCCTCGAAACCATTAATAGTATTGTAATATTTCCATTTTCTTTTATGAATGTGTGGTTAATTTAAAATTAAATTTTAAGTAATCTAACTTCTGTTTAACTCTATTCTTTCTGGTTTTCCATTTTATGTACAAGAACAATTCCATTCCATCCCTCACTTATTTTAGAAATTATCACTAATTTCACATAATTCATTCTCTGGGACTTTTTTGTGGGAGCCTTTTTCTTTTTGCTACTTTAACTTTTCTTACTCCTTCTTTTTCTTTTCTTCTTCTTCTTCAATTGACTTTACTTCTTAAACTATAATGTCTCGCTCCATTTATCAAAGCAATGGAAAACCATTGTCTCAGCAGGCAATCTATCAACAAAAATTGAAACAGGGTATTTATAATACCCCGGGTGTTGCATCGGTGGGAGTCAATTCTCTGGCTTCTGATACTGCGGCATTATTGGCTGCTTCTGCTGACTTGACGGTTAAACCTTCTTATGAACGTACTATTGCTCAAGAAGCTCATGTTGCTGCTTTGGCCGCTAAGAAGGATTCAATTTCTGCTTGGTCAAGAGATAATGCAGACCCTTGGGCTACTTCGGCTGCATCTTCTGTTAAACAACCTAATGGTAATTCTTTAACTTCTGATAGTTCTTATATTGCTGATTCTTCTTCTGTATCATCTTTAAGGCATGGTGTACCTGTTTATAAACATGATGCCGTTTTTAAAATGGCTAGTGCTAATTCAACTTCAACCATGACTTCAAGAACTACTCCAGAAAAATTGGCTTCAAAACATGGTTTGGTTACTAAACAAAATAAAACTACTTTAAATATTGATAAAATTAATCAAGTTGCTAATAGAAATTCAGCAAAATCTCTTCATTCTCGTTTTAATCCTGAATTAGATTATCGTCATGGTATTAAAATTCAACAACCTCCAACCGAATATTTGGATAATGATGAAGAAAAATTGGCTGCTCAATCAGCTGCTGCCTCTTTGAAACATGGTGCCGGTTATACTCATCAAGTTTCTTCTCAACCAAGACTGAAAACTTTCACCGCTGCTGAAGTGGTTGATGCTACCTTATTAGCTGCTGCCAGTGCTAAAGCTAATGAACGTTTGAAATCTCTTAATCTGACTACTCCAGCTGATTTCAAAAATCAAGCTCATCAATATGCTAAAGCCTTGACCATTGCTCAAAAACATTCTGAAGAACGTATCAAAAATCATAATGCCGGTATGATTAATTTGGGTGGTGGTTTATCAATGCCTCAAAGTAAATTAGATGAATTGGCTACTTTAATTGTAGGTCCTGTTTTATTAGATATTGATAATAAAGCTAAATTACAAAGAGAAACTGATTTAATCACTAAGGCTAAACATGATGAATTAACTAAACAACATCAACAATCTAAACAAGATGAAATTGCTGCTAAGAATAAAGAAAAAGCAGAAATTGCTCAAGCTAAAAGTGAAAGAATTGATGCTAATGAATTGAAAAAGAGAGATGAAGATAATAAATACGTCGAATATCAAACCCTGCGTAATGTTGAAGTTGAAGGAAAACAAACTGAACTCGATGAATTAAAAGCTAAATATGCTGAAGAAAGAGAAGCTTTAATTAATGAAAAACAAGAGGCTTTGGATGCTATTGAATCTGAAGAAACTGAATTAATTGCTGGTCGTAAATCTGAATTAGATAATTTACAACTGGAAAAAGATGAAATCTTACAACCAATCTTGGATGAATTAAAAGAAGAAAATACCAAATTAGATGGTTTAGTCGATGCTAAGAATGAATTAAATCATGAAGTTGAAGCTGCTGAAACTTTAAATAAAGAATATGAAACTAAATTGGCTGAATTGGAAGCTAAATTCAAACAAACTACTGCTGATATTGAACAATATACTGCTGATTTGGAAACTGCCAACACTAAACATGATGAAACTTCAAAACAAGTTGATGAGTTACATCAACGTTCAATCGATGAATTGGCAAAACATGAAGACTCTCATAAATCTTTGGATGCTGAAATTGCCGAATTGAATAAAACTAAAGAAGAACATTTAAAAACTAAATCTGAGCATAAAGAGCAAATTTTATCTCATCTTGATGACCGTGTTAAGGATGAACATCAAATTAATAAAGAATTACCCGATCACTTACAGAAATCTATAGATGAAGATAAGTTAAGAGATACTGGGTCACTTTTCACAATTGAAGAACCTTCAGTCAAGAATTTATCTATTTTAGATCCAGAAACCAAACGTGCTGAAAATATTGATACCAAGTCTGATATTGCCGTTGCTGTTCATGGTCCACCTAAAACTACTACTACAACAACCACTACACCTCCTACTAATGCTTCTAGTGCCTCTAAGGCTAGAACCGGTGAACATTCTTCAGCAGACCACGAAAACAAAAAGTTAAAACAAGATCCATCTACCAGCTCACCAGTTAATTCTCCAAAGAGAAAATCTTTCCGTTCTAAACTTTCTGGATTTTTCGTATCACCAAAATCAAGTCCTACCAAATCTAAATTTGATGAACCAAAAAAGCAAACAGCTTCTCCTGTTAGTAAACCTGCCACTGTTGCTTCGACATCTGCTTCTACCCCTGCTGTTACCAGTAGTAGTGAAAAACATAGTGAATTACCTGCTAAAGATAGATCAAATCTGGAAATAAGCAATGGTGAATACGAGGATGAAATTTCAATCGATAAAAATAAGAATCAAGGTGGAGTTTTCAAAGAAGAAATCTAATCTAGTCAATTGTTTTAATTCTCATCTGGTTACTTTATTTTTGATTTTGGGACAATAATTTCATTTTCACAATTTAATTTATAATTTTCTGTTTCTTTTTGTATTATTCATTAGTATTCAATTCATCTTTCTATTAGTTATTTAATTAACTTTAATTTTTATTTTTATTATTTTTATTATCATTACTATTTCTATTTTACTACTATTCTGTTTTTATAATTGACACTGTTAACTAAAATAATTTTATCAAAATATACAATTTTTCTACAACATCTTGAATTTTTTAACTGTAGACTTTTTTGATCTTTTTTTTTTTTTTTGCGACTGTTGAGAAACATGAAAAATTCGAAAGAAAAAAATTTTTTGGTTGAAAGGAGAAGCAAATAGAATTATGTTTCTTTATTATCTCAACTAAGTCCCTGAACCAAGCCAACTTTAGATATTTATTACTCATTGATTCGAATCAAAAGCATACCCACACCAAACAAAGCACACCTGCAAAGCACACCTACAAAGCCATGTCCCTTACCGAAGCTCCCAGTCCTAATTCTTCACAAGAACCTAATGGCGCTAATAGACTATTACGTAAACTTAATTTTCAGCTAGCTTATGCTAGTGAAGAATATAAATCACGTCGTAAACAACAAATGGTTCTCTTCATGACATCAGCAGCCATGACTATATTTGCAGCAAGATTTGCTTATAAATCTACCATAACAAGACAATATGTTCCAACATTATTTCAAGGAAATCATGCACCACCACTTAGTTATAATTTCACTACTGATGCTGCAGTGGCGGTTGGTACTGGTACATTATTATGTGGAAGTGTTAGTTCGATGATGATTTTTGGTAGTTGTTGGATGATGGACGTATCAACTTTTAAAGAATTTGGTTGGAGAATGAAATCTTTATTAGGTGGATGGGAAAAGCAAAAAGAATTGGCAGCTATGCCAATGGATGAAGAAAGTGCATATATTCAAGATGGATTAAATGATATCTTAGAAGGTAAATATGATAATTTGGATGAATTGGATCAAGAATAGATTTTTAAATCAAGAGGAATTCATTTGGTCAAACATTTTGCATTTACTAGTAAATTTTCAACCATTATCTGACTGATGAGTAAGTGATGAACTGCTATTGTACTACTTTCAACTCTTTAAATTACGACATTTGTATATAGACAATAAACTACTTTAATGAACTAATATCGGTTTACAATATGTAATTCTGTCATATGGAGTAGATGGGGATAAACACCCAGACACCATTAAGCATATAAATTTTTTTTTTTTTTTCTTTTTGAGAAGGCTGGCTAACAAAAGAACAAATTTTTGAATTTAACCCTTTACGGAATAAACGAAGAGTTTATGAAGAGTAAGGGTTTATACAAGTTCCACACATCAATAAATTGACAACGTATAACGAGTATCACGAGTCAGTTTGAAGTTCAATTCTTTTGTCCTAATTTTTTTTTTCTCCCACCTTTGTGATCAAATTTGTTGCAACCGACTTGACCAACCCACAATTACATAATAGTGAAAGTGATAATATATTCCAGGTAAATTGAAGTAAGATGGCTAGGATATCATCATCATCGAGTAATAGGGAACGACCTTCGTCGTCGTCAGCTTTAAGACGACACCAAGAACTACAACAACGGGCCCGTATGGGAGGATCACCATCGATAAGTCGAGCTCGAGAACCAGAAAGAGAAAGAGAAAGAGATCGAGTTACTAGTATACGAGAGACTGGACTTTATCGTAATCAACCAGGAGATCCACCAACCACCACTTCAAGAAATAGTACTACTCAGAAGAGAAGATATAGACCAGGTACTAAAGCATTAAGAGAAATTAGACAATATCAAAAACTGAATGAGTTATTAATTAGAAAATTACCATTTGCAAGATTAGTTAAAGAAGTTGCTGAAAATTTTATTGGAACTGATTATGGGATTAGATGGCAACTGAATGCTGTTTTAGCATTACAAGAAGCTTGTGAAGCTTATTTGGTTCATTTATTAGAAGATACCAATTTATGTGCAATCCATGCCAAACGAGTTACCATTATGCAAAAAGATATTCAATTGGCCAGAAGAATTAGAGGTCAATTGTAAGATTGAATCCAAATTCAAATAAGAACAACCTAGTAATAGCAACGGTTTATCATTTTATCAGGTCATCAATAACTGAGAGTACAGTGGAACACCGAGGTTCACTATAGGTAAGTTCAATGTCATCACACATACCGTTGAAAATCTGAAAACCTGAAAACCTGATCAAACCAAACAATATACTGTACTGTACCATAGTAATCTTGTATACTACTTATTTAAACCAGCTTATATAATCTATTATGTAATCAAACTCTCTTCTCTCTCTCTCTCTTTTTTTTGGTTCATACACACCCCAATACACTTGGTAGGCTTCACAACGCGACCTATTGTTATGCAAAGCCAAATAGGAAATGTAATGAGAATGTTTATGAAATCTCCTAATAGGGGAACTGAGTATGACATCGACAATTAAGCTTTTAAGCTTTTTCCATGATCAATAGCTATAGCCAGCTCCAGCAAGGGTTAAAGATGTATAAAATATATTCACCCAGGTCGTGTGGATATGGTTCTATGTAGAACTATTAATATATGAGGGTTGTTAACTTATCACAGGTAAGCATTCTGTAGAAAGATGGCTTGATTGTTGCATGGTAATGTGGGCTGTCATAGGCAGCCGTGGACATATCCAAATATGACTTTAAAGATATGGGTGTACCTTTTTGTATGATTTAGTTAGATCAGTTACAAAACAACTAATTATACTGGTATTGGGTCAAATAAATTTGTACCACCAATTCCGGGATTAAGTGTCGTATTGATGCAAACACTTCTTAACTATTTAATCTCTTTTGTCTCTTGGTGTTGATGCCATTGGCTTGGTTTCCTTATCAACCATCGGTAGATTAGTCAATTGCTCGTTCACTGTACTGATGGAATGCTAACTACTCCATCATCACCACACTAGATGTACGCAATATCAATTTCATTTGAGTACCATACTTATCATTATCATATTTTGTGTGTATGTATGTCTGTGTTTCAATGCTGTGACATTCTCTAAATTTATTTATTTTTTTTTTTTTTCTTTGGCTTTTCCAACCTGTCGAGATAAACATATATATAGATAACCATATAGGTATTAATGTAGAGCTTCACCGCAATGATAAAAAAGTTGGCAGTTCAAAGGTGGGGACGCCAAATGTAGTCAAAGGTTCAATGTTCAAAGTTCAATGGGTCAAAGTTCAATGGGTCAATTAAGACAATAACGATTATCCTCACCTCATTAAAATTTATTGGAAATGTGCAAGTCATTATTTCTGTATTCGTTTATGGTGCCCCTATAATCCTTTGTTTCAATTCCTCTTCATGTGTAAGTCCCATTCCTTCTTATTTACCGCCCGCCACTATTTATAAACCTACCCAATAACCTGAGTTCATTTTCTTTTTATTTTTATGTGCTCTTTTAACTGTTCATTGTTGACAGGGCTAATTTACTCTTTTTCTTTTCACTACTAGAAATTTCTTCTTCCTGATTTCTACTAGTTTATTTCTATATATATAGCTATACTTATTTTTCACCCTGGCCGTTTAAACTCTTATTCCCTTTATATAAGAAAAAAGGTATTCCCCAAGCTTTTATTCATTATCTTCTTACCTTTTCTTTCGCCTTTTCTTTCTTGCCTTTACCTTTTATTTATATAGCTTAAATTCCTCCTTGATATTCAATTACATCGAGTTTTAAAAGCAAAGAAAAAAAAAAATTTCCTTATCTTTTACTGAAAGTACCATTTATGTCCTCTCATCCTCATACTCATATTCATACATTACTATAGAATGTCCGCTACAGTAACTTCGGGTTCCCGTACTGGAACCTCCTCTGGACCTGGTAAGAAAAAACTAGTCTATAAGCAAGATCCAGATGGTGTATTCCGTTTGAAAAAAGAGTATACTGATGCTACTTCAATAGCATCCTCAACCCACCAGGGTAAAAAGCCTCCAGAAACGTCTCCTAAAGGTTATCCTAACGACGAATTAATTGACTTATCATACAAATTCAGAGAAATACCCGTGAGTAAACCTGATCCCCCATCCGTATCCCCTGTTCAAATTCCTCGTACCACCACTAACACCACCACGGTTGAGCCTACACCGGCCCCCGTCGAGTACGTCGAAACCTCCGCGTCCCCTCCTGCACATCCCGCACCAGATCCTACCAAAGATAATGCCGGGGGCGCGCGCGCGACCGGGTTGCCTAATCGAGGCGAGGCCCATCGCCCAAAACATCATTCTAAAAAGAGCAAATCCAAAACAAAACATAAACATGATAAAGGTGTTGAAGAAATTGATGATACTGGGAAACAACACTTGGATCCACCAGCTACCATTACTCCAGAATCTGAATCCGAATTTGCCCACGCATTAGCTGAAGCTCTCGAATCTGCTACCGAATCCGATTTAGAATCTGAAACCGAAAGAGAAATTCAACAAGAAGTTTCAACATCAATTCCTTTAGAAACCAAGGGTCGTTTTATTACTATTCAATTAAATCGTTTGAAATCAAAAATGCATCTTGATAAATTCGAACCTCCAAAATCAATGGCAGATCAACGTATCATCTGTTATGGTCTTGGTATTATCTCGGCATTGATCCTTCAACGTCTTTCACCAATCCTTAGTCATTATGCTCTTATTTTACTCAATGTTTTAAAACTTGTTGTTATTCTGGGTATTCTTGTTGGTGGTATTTGCTTGTACGCGGGGATTATCAATTTATCGGATAGTGTTTATATCAACAATTTCATGGAAAAAGTACGGGCCAAAATAAATGGTGAATCGGTTCCTAATAGACATGCTAAAAATAAACATTCAAAGAGTGTTTCACTGGAAATGGCTGATTATGATAGTGATGAAGAAAGTGGTTCTGATGTTAGTTGGCCTGGTATGGATAGTGGTAGTGATGATGATTCTGATAATGATTTTGAACCACAAGAAAAATTGATCGTTGAACCAACTCCTGTTTTACCATCGGCTCATTCAACCACTTCCTCTGCCGCTTCTACAGTCCCGGTAACCCAACCTCCTTCTCCAGCAAAAACTAAAAGAAGGGAAACTTTAACCAGAGTAACTCCATTTGTTGCTCCTCCTTTAAATCAAAGATCAAATACCACCCAACCTCCTTCAAGCAAACAAAATCCTCCAAGATTAAACCGTATATACACGGCTGAACCCTCTGGCTTTCAACGTAGACAACCTAGAAGTGAAGCATCATCTCGTCGTGATCTGGCAACTACCATTGATATGGCTCGCGGGGTTAAACGTGGCAATCGTAGTGGTAGTCATTCACCAATAAGAACAATTTCCCCTAACAAAAAGTTACCACCTCAACCTGCTTATTCTGAAGATTTACCCTTGATTAATGAAATCAAATTATTAAGAGCTGATCGCGATAGTGAAGGTCTTGGTTTGAATGTCGAAAATGATGATTTCGATACCGATATGCATTATAATCTGGATTTACATTCTAATCGTTCCGGTAACGTTAAAAGACTGAATAGTACCATGAGTAAAAAGTCTGTTTTAGGAACAAGGGCTAACTATGAACGCTTTTTAGCCAATGCTGGGACTGACAACTAAAAATAGCTGCTGATTTTATTTGTGCTTTTTTTTTTCATTTCATTTCAGACACTCTGATTCTGATATCTTTCTGTTTTTTGCATAACATTCGTTTGAATTTTTTTTCCCTTTTTTTCTTTTAATATCCTTCTTTTATTGTTTCCCCTTTAAATTACTATTTGTGGGTCTCCATTGGGTATATAGCATTACTTGTCTTTTTTAATTCTTCTTTACTTCTTTTTTCTTTATCGTGTTTCCTTTTCTTGCTTTTTTTTTTTTTTCAATAGTCATTCCTCACTCGTTTTTTTACATGGTTTTCATACATGGTCTCTCTATAGTCATTTCTAGTGTCATATTATGCGTTTCTTATGAGTTCATCCTAATTGTAATCGAAATTTGGTTGTGAAATCTTTTTACCACAAGTTAATTTCATGTTTTGGTATCTGAAAAATCGTGCTACAACCAATTTAGAGTAAGAAAAAAAAAAAAAAAAAAAAAAAAAAAAAAAAAAAAAAAGGAAAAAAACATAAAAAGAACATCCAAAACTTCAAAAACATATACACACATTGGTATTGCACACAAAATTCTTTTTCAATCTAGGTACTTAATCCAATAACTACATTACCATTAGAACAAAATGCCATTATACAGAGACGATAGTTACCTTGTTGTGCATCCTGGTTCTCAATATGCCATATTTTCCTTTGGATTGCAGGATTCGTTAAGCCCTCCTCAATATAAGATTCCATCCGTGGTTTACCAAGACCCAACCACTAAAGAATATCGATCTAAAAAGGAGGAGAATCATACATCTTTGGTAGAAATACGTCCAATTAAAGGTTCAAAAATCGTGGACCTTGATGCATTCAATTTTTTACTCAAAATAATATTACAAAGTATCATTAGCAACAACCCCATAATTACAATTAATCAAATTCCTTTATTAATTGTAGCACCAAGTTTAAAATGGTCACGCTTCCACGTTGAATATATCACCAAATATGTTTTTGAATCATTAGAATTCACGGCCTTCAATATTCTTGATTTATCAATTGCAACTACTTTTGCAATTGGAGCATCAACTAACTCATTGGTAGTGAATGTAGGGCATGAATCAGTTCAAGTGGTTCCTGTTTTGGGTTATCAGCTGATCAAATTTGCTTCTAAATACTTAGAAGGTATTGGTGGTATTACCATTGATGAAGAATTGAAAAAATTATTACCTAATTACAATGAAAAACAAATAAATGCACTCAAAAGTTCAAAAATTTTTGAGGTATTGAATGATACAGAAGCATCTTTTTACTCTTTTGATGATTTAAATGCTGAGAACGATGATGATTTTGATGTTGCATCTTATGTTGCTAAAAATGAAGATAACGGAAATAAAATGGAGGTTGATGAAGAAAAACAAAAAGAAGAAGAAGAATCTAAACCAAATTCTGAACTAGAGAAAAATTATTTCATAGATCCAGATACTAATGAAAAAACTTATGTTGGTAAAGAAAGATTCCAAGGTACCTCTAAATTAGTTAATGAAATTGCCTTGGCCATATATAAAGTATTATCTAATATCCCTGATTTAGAAAAGAGACAAGATTGTTATGAAAATATAGTTTTCGTTGGTTCTACTTTCAGTATTGCTGGTTTAAAGCGTGCTATAATTACCAAGTTGATTGAAGAATTCTTAATTAAACCTCCTACTGATAGATCTAAAACTAATGAGGAAGATAAAGTCAACTCGGCTATCGCAGCTTATCAACAATCGGATGATCCATATTCTGCTGGTGACAATATTGCCCTTAATCAAGTTCCTACAATCATTAAAACCGTTAAGTATCCTGATTACTTCCCCGAATGGAAGAAACCAAAGGAGACAAATGGCTCATGGAATGACGTCTACTTCTTAGGTGGTCAAATATATTCTAAACAAATATTCGGTGCCAACTCTAATCATGGTGGAGATTCTTTCATTGACGCAGATATTTATGAAGAAAGAGGCCCTCAAGCCATTTGGGACGTGGCCCTTTAGTTGAATGTCTCACTAGATTGACAAGTATTCATCTTTCCTTTGTCCTTTGATCCTTTTCGTAATTTTGTATTATTTAGAAGCAATGCACTTTTAATTTTTGTATATTTTGATGGGTATTAATTTGTAAGACGCGTACTATAATTTTTTTTTTTTTATTGTTTTTTTTTTTTTTTTTGTGTGTTTCAAAAGAAAAAAGACCACTCTCTCAGGCGCATCACATTATCATTATCATAAAACACGTTATTTTGATAAACCTGGTAACTCTATGTTATGTTCATAAGACACACATTGAGACTATTATCAAACAACTTCCGTCATCAACCATCAATCCTAAAGCTGAAAACAACGCGTGCAATGGCTCCAAAACAGCAGCAAAGTCTACTCCTGTTCTTCTCGTCTTCAGGGAACGCAGCTACTAAGAAGGACAATCATATAGGTAACTCTAGTACAGAAACCAAGAAAAGAGGTCCATCGCCGTCTTTTGAATCGCCAAAGAAAAAGAAAACTGAAGCAAATGGTGTTCTGGTATCTGATTTACTTGGTAATAAGTCTAACAAAACCGATCCAAGTACTTTAAAATCAGAAAAGGAAGAATTAAGTCCTGAAGTTGCATCTAAACTTTCTGAATCACCATCTGAAGAAAAGACAAAATCAGATACCGATTCAAGTACTTTAAAATCAGAAAAGAAAGAATTAAGTCCTGAAATTGCATCTAAACTTTCTGAATCACCATCTGAAGAAAAGACAAGATCGGATACCGATCCAAGTGAAGTAAGTGATGATGAATATATTAGTGATGTTAATAAAGAAAAAGAATTACTGGATGCATCTGAATTGATTAAATTGACTGAAAATCAAAATACAGACCCTTCTAAAAAACTTTCAGCTAAAATCCCATACGCCAGATTAGCGGAAATCTTCGAAAACGTTGAAAAAGAATCATCACGTTTAAAAATTACGGCTATAGTATCCCAGTTCTTTTTGGAAATATTACAAAATTCTACTGTTGAAAACTTAGTAAGAATAGTTTATTTATTTATTAATAGATTGGGACCTGATTATGAACCAGATTTAGAATTAGGTTTAGGGGAAACATTATTGATTAAAGCAATTAGTGAAGGTTATGGTAGACAAGCAAGTCAGATTAAGAAAGACTTGCAAGAGTTCGGTGACTTGGGTTTAGTGGCTCAAAAGTCACGATCAGGTCAAAGAACAATGTTCAAACCTGCACCGTTAGAAATTGAAAGTGTTTTTGATAATTTAACAAAAATTGCCAAATCTACAGGTAAAGATTCTCAAGCCAAAAAAATTTCAATCATTAATAAAATGTTAACAGCTTGTGATTCGAAAAGTAGTGAAGCCAAGTTTTTAATTAGATCACTTGAAGGTAAATTAAGAATTGGTTTAGCTGAAAAAACTGTTTTAATTGCTTTAGCTCAAGCTCTTGTAAAGTATGAATCCCCAAAAATCTCTGCTGAAAAATTATCTAAGGCTGAAGATGTTATTCGTGAAGCCTTTTGTCAAGTTCCAAATTATGAGATTGTTATTAAACACGCTTATAATCATGGTATTTTTAATGTTTTAGATCATTGTCAATTACAACCAGGTGTTCCATTAAAACCTATGTTGGCAAAACCTACTAAATCAATCAGTGAAGTATTGGATCGTTTTCAAGGTGAAGAATTTACTTGTGAATATAAATATGATGGGGAAAGAGCTCAAGTCCATTTATTGCCAACTGGTGAAGTCAAGATCTATTCTCGTAATTCCGAAGATATGTCACAGAGATACCCTGATCTTATCTCAATTATCAAGGATTTTGTGCGTGAAAACGTTAATGATAGTAATACTGCAACCCCTCAATCAATGATCCTAGATTGCGAAGCAGTTGCTTGGGATCGTAATAATAATAAGATCTTACCATTTCAAGTATTATCGACAAGAAAACGTAAAGGGGTCGAGGAGAAGGATATAACTGTTCATATTTGTCTTTTTGCATTCGATATGTTGTTTTTTAACAACCTTCCATTGATAACGAAGTCATTAAAAGAACGTCGTGACCTAATGTTTGAAAATTTAAAACCAATTGAAGGTAAATTTCAATTTGCAACAGCAAAAAATTCATCAAATTTGGATGAATTACAAATTTTTTTGGATCAATCAGTGAAAGATAGTTGTGAAGGTTTGATGGTTAAAATGTTAAATGGTAATGATTCATATTATGAGCCCTCAAAACGTTCAAGAAATTGGTTAAAGTTGAAAAAAGATTATCTAGCAGGAGTTGGGGATTCGTTAGATTTAGTAGTTATTGGTGGTTATATGGGTAAAGGTAAGAGAACTGGTACCTATGGTGGTTTTTTGCTTGCTTCATATAATGAAGATACTGGGGATTATGAAACTACTTGTAAAATTGGTACTGGGTTTTCGGACGAGGATTTACTTTCAATTTTCAATAAATTAAAACCAACTGAAATTTCAAGACCAAAATCATTTTATATTCATGATACTGGTTCAACAAATTTACCAGATGTTTGGTTTGAACCTTCTATGATTTTTGAAGTTTTAACAGCTGATTTATCTTTAAGTCCGGTTTATAAGGCTGCTCATCAAGTTTATGGTAAAGGTATTTCACTTCGATTCCCTAGATTTTTGAGAATTAGAGATGATAAAGATGTTGAAGATGCAACATCATCAACTCAAGTTTCTGAATTTTATGAAAGACAAGCTAATGTGAATTAAATCTACAATAAATAATTTTATATGATAATGTAAATATTTAATGATAACATAATTGAAACAAAAAAATGATGATGAAAGAGTAAAAAGTAATTAAAAATTAAAAATTAAAAAGTTAAATAATGTAAGAATGCATGAATTATGATACAGCATTGATATGATGAATTAAATGAGTAAAAACAATAAGAATAAAAACAAAAAATAATGTCAGAGTATGCACAAGAGTTATTATAACAAAAAAAAATGAATAAAATGCTGATCAAGTTAATTTATCCCTACCTTCTCTTACTCTTCGTTTTATTTTATCACTTAATCTGGCTCTAACAGAAGAATGTTTATGATTAGAAGAATTAGAGCTTTCCGAGCTATTGTTTCTACCGAAATTCAATTCGATTTGAGAGCTCTCTCTGGATAAATGAGGTTTGATGTTTGAATTTGAAGATTCTAAAGATTCGCTGATACTATTTGATGAAGAGGATTCCAAGAATTTCGAATTGGAAAATTGATTATTAGCATTATGCTTATGAGCAGATTTGAAATTAAAATCATCAGCAATTGAAGATGATGATTGAGCAACTGAAGATACTTGAGAATCAATATGAATATTTGGATTTTTAGCATTTTTATGTAAATGATAGTCCGAAAACATTGGGATATTAGTTAATGAATTATCAGAATTCATTAATGAAACACCATCAGAAACTGAAGAAGAACGTTTACTTAATGATAATTCACTATCAGATGGAGTAATAGAAGTTGGAGGAGGATTTTGATCGTTTTGAGAGTTAGCCTTAGCATCAGCCCTTGCCTTTGCCTTAGCAGCCTTACGTTTGGCTAATCTTCTATTTCTTAATTCTTGAGTTTTCAATTCTTCTTCTTCATCACTATCAACATAATGAACGTCGTCACTAATTCTCAAGTGATCTTTCATTTCCAATAAATTGAAATCATTTGGAAATAATTCCGGTCCAAAGTTATTAACCAATTCAGTAATTTCTTCACTCAATTCATTTCTTTGCTTTTTCAATTCACGAATTGAAGAACCAGAAATCAATGAAAGGTATAAAGGTCTAATAGATTTAAATAAATCCATACCTTGTTCACCAGTGATTAAAGCAGCATAAGTAACTAAAACCCCACACATATATAAAGTTAACCAACTACCAATATAACTTGAAGAGTGTAAGAAAATTTTATAATGATAACAATACCAAGTACCAATAGTTGCGTAGAAACTGTAGACCAAAGGAGCAATACCCATACCAATTAAGATTTTCCAAGTTGCCACAACGTCATTAGCTTTAATTTTAACGGTTGAAGAAGCTAAAGCTAACTTTGCCTTTTTTGTAGAGAAAATTTTAGCACTTAAAAAAACTGGAGAGAATAAAGTTGCACCTGGTAATGATAAAATTAAAAAGAAGATTAATTTTAAAATTCTGAATAAAAAAATTGGTAAAGTTCTTAATTTATGAGATTCATCACAATCTTCAACATGATGATCAGGTAAATATAATTGTTTTAATTTTTGATTATAATTTAAGATTTTTTCTTTAATTTCTTGAACTTTTGGTTCATTTTTAAAAGTTTGATAACCCAAGACCAATCTACGATTCATTTCAACAACCAATGGTAAAGGTAAATATTGAGCAAAATTTCCAGCGTATAATCTACGAGCAGCTTGAATAACCATTAAAGTATCATAATCTTCACAAGTAACGGTAACGGCTTTTAAACCAGTAGTAACGATATCTAATAATTCTTTAACTGATTCACGATTAGTTTCAGGATTAGCATATTTTTTAACCAAATCTTTTGAAATTTCAATTGGATGACCAAATTCCACCACTGCCCTCGAACGAAATTTATGAGCATTAAAATAATTCATACCACAAGGAACAATTTTGACATTACAATTTGGATCATTATTCATAGCACCCAAAGCCATAATGGCCACACCAGCTTTCAAAGGTAATAAATCGGTACGATCATGAGAACCACCTTCTGGGAAAATACCAATACAGTTACCATGACTTAAATGATCGAAAACCAATTGATAAACTTTACTTTGATCAACTTTATCGGCTTTTGTATAGGAAGTACCATTTGATAATAATTTTTTAATTTGAGGAGTATTTTTAAATTCTTTACGAATAATAATTTCGGTATCGGAAAGAATATCAACAATTTCACTAGCCCCCAATGATTGAGGTAAAGCAATTAAACCTCTTACCATACATTCTGATAAAAATTTAGTACCAACCCCTTTAACTAAAGTTGGATTTGAATCAAAATTAACAAAAATTTTCCCACAACCTTTTTCAAGACAATCTTGAGCTCTAACCACGGGGATTGATAATTGACATTTTGACATGGTACCAATAAATTTCAAACTATAAGATTTAGCAGCAATTAAAAATGAAATTCTTCTACCTGATTCTCTTTTAACCTGATTCATCAAGATAAGTGGATCCACGAATTGATTAGCATGAGGAGCCGCCACAAATATAACTGGACCTGAACGAGGTAATCGGAATGCACCTCTTGGTCTAACTTCTCGGAAGAAACAATCAAATATGACTGAGAATATCCAAAGAATAAAATCATAAACGATTAATCTATACCATTTAAAAGGTTTATATTCAAAAGAAAATTGAGAATTTGGATTAGAAGGAGTTGATTTTAATCTATTAAGTTCAGCAATTTTTGCTTCTTCATTTAATTTTATTTCTGCTGCTATTAATTCTTCTTCATTTTTTTTAATTTCATGATCTTCTTCATTTTTTTTAATTTCTTGATCTTCATCAGATTTTAAATTCGTTGATTGATCATTTGATTGATCAACAGATGCAATGGGAGTGGGCAGAATCAAATTAACTACAGGAAGAGGGAAATTGGTATCATTATTAGGAATATCTTTATTTAAAGGATCATTATTTGGTAAATCAAGTTTAATATCGGCTCCACCAATATTTTCAGTGTTCATTTGAATATTAATTTACTTTCCCTGCTTTTGTTTTGTGTATATAATGTTCTTTACGTACTTTACTAAGAGAAACAAGAAATCAAGGGTGATGACAGTACGAAAGGAAGAGTTAAGAGTCAATGGATCTAAAAAGAACTGCAAGCGCTTAAGATGTGTATCTTTTATCAGAGAGGCGAAATTCAAGAAGAAAAACAAAAATTAGCCTTTTCGGATCGTATTTTTAGTTGTTCTTTTTTTTTTTTGTCCCTTTTCTTAACACAAAACCAAAAAAAAAGACATATTTATACTGGGCACTACCGTGTGCACGGGTGTTTTAAATTTTTGATTATGTAATCATGTTTTCCGAATATGTACGGGTGTTTTTAATCGATTATGATTATATAATCGTGTGTACGGGTCTTGTCCCCCTCCCCGTACCCGTTCACCCTGGGACATTCACCTCGGATGACGTGTGCCAGGGGGGCTCGCACTACCGTCTGGTTACTCGGTTAAGACCATCACACAGCAGCATATGATTTGGCCCTCGGTTCAATCTGCTTTTTTCCCTACTACGTCAGCGCGTACTACTCCAATACTACTACTAGTATTGGTGATGGTATCAATACAAGTGCTGGTGCTGACCCAATTGACCCAATTGATACAAGTGCTGATTCAGCCAGGGTCATAAGGCTAAGGAATATATCATAAGATGGTTTGGCAGGTATTTTGTTTTTTCCTGTGGAGCCATTAACCGTATTTCATCCCCGCAAATTGCTACGATATTTCAGCATCAAAAGGTAAAAAAAAAATTAAAAATTAAAAATTTAAAAATTTATAGTGAATTATTCAGTGTCACAAAAAGATGTTCGGTAGTTTTCAATTTTTTTTTTTTTTTTGTTTTTTTAGGTATACCGAATATAAAGTAGTTTCTTCTCATTAATTTTCACATTTTTATTAACCCCCTGGTAAAATACTTATAAATCACTTGCTTTTCTTAATTTATATATCAATAGCTCAATTCCCCCTCAAAAAAAAAAAAAACTACCATTCTTTTTTTGAATTAATAAACTAGAACTGTTCTTATCAATTGGAAAAAAAAAGTATCTTACTATAACAAATATATATATACCTTATATATATATATACTTATTTATTTTGTTTTCTTTATTAGTGTGTTTTCTCTCTCTTATTCTTTTCTTTGATAAATAATGTCAGTAACTTTCAAAGATAAAGTTGTTGTGGTCACCGGTGCTGGTGGTGGTTTGGGTAAACACTACTGTCTCGAATACGCCAAACGCGGGGCCAAGGTTGTGGTTAATGACTTGGGTGGTTCCTTGAGTGGTGGTGGTGATGGTGGTTCCAAAGCCGCCGATGGAGTGGTTGAAGAAATTAAAGCTGCCGGTGGTATTGCCGTGGCTGATTATAATAATGTCTTGGATGGTGATAAGATTATTGAAACCGCCGTTAAAAACTTTGGTACCGTTCATATCTTGATTAATAATGCTGGTATCTTGAGAGATGCTCAATTCAAAAAAATGACTGAAAAAGATTTTCAATTGGTTATTGATGTTCATGTTAATGGTGCTTTTAAAGCCACTAAAGCTGCTTGGGAATATTTTAGAAAACAAAATTATGGTCGTATTATAAATACCGCTTCTCCTGCTGGTTTATACGGTAATTTTGGTCAAACTAATTATTCCGCCGCCAAATCTGGTTTGATTGGTTTTGCCGAAACTTTGGCTAAAGAAGGTGAAAGATATAATATTGTTGTTAATACCATTGCTCCTTTGGCTAGATCAAGAATGACTGAATCTGTTTTACCTCCTCCAATCTTGGAACAATTGAGTCCTGCTAAAATTGCTCCTTTGGTTTTATACTTGACCCACGATTCAAATTCTCTTTCTGGTCAAATTTTCGAAGTTGCCGCTGGGTTTTACGGTCAAATTAGATGGGAACGTTCTGGTGGGGTTTTATTCAAACCTGATGAATCTTTTACCGCCGAATCAGTTGCTAAACGTTTTGATGATATTTTAAGTTTTGATGATTCTAGTAAACCAGAATTATTAAAGAATCAACATCCTTCTTTATTGAATTATTATGATGAATTAACCAAAACTGCTAGATCATTACCTCCTAATGATAACTCTGGTGCTCCTCAAATTTCCTTAAAGGGTAAAGTTGTTTTAATTACTGGTGCTGGTGCTGGTTTAGGTAGAGCTTATGCCCTTTACTTTGCTAAATATGGAGCTAAAGTTGTTGTAAATGATTTTAAAGATCCTTCTAAAGTTGTTGAAGAAATTAAAGCAGCCGGTGGTGAAGCCCATGGTGATACTCATGATGTTGCTTCTCAATCTCAAGAGATTATTGATAACGTCATTGGTAAATATGGTACTATCGATGTCTTGGTTAACAATGCTGGTATTTTAAGAGATCGTTCATTTGCTAAAATGTCTTATGATGAATGGACCTTGGTTCAAAAAGTTCATTTGGTTGGTTCTTTCAACTTGATTAGATTAGCTTGGCCTCATTTCTTGGAAAAGAAAGCTGGTAGAGTTGTTAACATTACTTCAACTTCTGGTATCTACGGTAACTTTGGTCAAGCCAATTACGCTACTGCCAAATCTGCCATCTTGGGTCTTTCTAAAACTATTGCCATTGAAGGTGCTAAACATAACATTAAAGTTAACGTCGTTGCTCCTCATGCTGAAACCGCTATGACCTTGACCATTTTCAGAGAAGAAGATAAAAACTTGTATCCTCCTGAATTGGTTGCTCCATTATTAGTCTTCTTATCATCTGATGAAGTACCAGTCACTGGTGAATTATTCGAAGCCGGTGGTGGTTGGATTGGTAACACTAGATGGCAAAGAGCTAAGGGTGCTGTTTCTTTAGATGAAGTTACTACCCCTGAATTTGTTAAAGAAAAATTTGAAGACGTTATTGATTTCTCTACCGGTACTGCTAATCCAAAATCTACTACTGAATCATCAATGGCTATTCTTTCAGCTGTTCAAGGTGATGACGATGATGATGATGATGATGAAGACGAAGATGAAGACGAAGATGAAGACGAAGATGAAGACGAAGATGACCCAGTATTCACTTATGGTGACAGAGAAGTCATTCTCTATAACTTGGCTGTTGGTGCAACTCATAAGGAATTACCATATGTTTATGAAAATGATCAAGATTTCCAAGTTATTCCAACTTTTGGTCATTTAGCAACTTTCAATTCTGTCAAGTCCCAATTGAGTTTTTCAAAATTATTACGTAATTTCAACCCAATGCTTTTATTACATGGTGAACATTATATTAAAATTGAAAAATTCCCAGTTCCAACTGAAGGTTCTATTACTACTTCTTACCAACCTTTGGCTGTTACTCAAAAGGGTACTAATACCATTGTTGTTCATGGTTCTAAATCTGTTGACTCAAAAACTGGTGAACCTGTCTTTTCAAATGAAGCTACCTTTTTCATTAGAAACTGTGAAGGTGATACTAAAAAATATGCTGAACGTAAAACTTTTGCAACTTCGCAATTTGTTGCTCCAAAATCTGATGCTTCATTTACTCATGATATTAAAATTTCTGAAGATCAAGCCGCTTTGTATAGATTAACTGGTGATCGTAACCCATTACATATTGATCCTCAATTTGCTAAAGGTGCTAAATTTGATCGTCCAATTTTACATGGTATGTGTACTTATGGTTTATGTGCTAAAGTTTTATTGGATAAATTTGGTCATTTCAATGAAATTAAAGCTAGATTTACCGGTGTTGTTTTTCCAGGTGAAACTTTGAGAGTTTATGCTTGGAAACAAGATGATATCGTTATTTTCCAAGCTCATGTTGTTGAAAGAAAAACCATTGCTATCAATAATGCTGCTATTAAATTAATCGGTGACAAAGCTAAGATTTAAATGTAATTTTTTAGATCTTTTGTTTTCCTTGTCTCTTTTATGTTTAGTTTGTCTTTAAGTATTTTTATGTGTATTGTTCTATGTCTTATTTTGATATATGTAGATTTTTGTACAAGTAGCTTTATGAGTATATGGCATATTTCCGATAACTATGGTGGGGGTTGTGTCCACTTGGAATCACTATGTATGTATTGATATTACTTGATAGCTATGATGTGTAAAGCTCTTTTCATGTCTTACCTTTCTAGATACCCGTCACCACTAGATATCTGAGTTCGGAAGTATGCAGACTAGGGATACGTGAAAAGTTTAACGCTTTTATTTCAGCTCAAAAAAAAAAGTTGATTTATGTACCTTCCACTAAAGGACATAATACTTACAAATTTTGAATAAAAGATACATTAGGTATTAAGTATATGCAATAAAGTCATGAAAATCCGAGTAATGCTAAGAAGAAATAAATATATGGAAAAAAAAAAAGACGATAAATTAATAGAAAAAATAAGAAAGGAATATGAAAGAAAATAAGAGCCATTTATCCAACATTCTCAGCCTCTTCTTCAATTTCATCTATATCCAAAGATACAAAACTGTAAAGACCGCCCTGAGATCTCTTATGGCCATGATTAATATGACGTCCAAGAGATTTGGCAATTCCATAATTGCCTCCGTATAATGAGCTCAGCGATCCATTTCCATTACTACTTGTAGAAAATGGAACTGAAAAATCAACTGGGGTATCATTAATGGGATCAATGAGCGATAATGTATTATTAGACATTGCTGAGTCAATTGTTGATTTAGGGGTGACTGTAGATAAAGGCGAACTTATTATTGGTGAAGAATCTGTTAACAGTGCATTACTTGGTTTGGTGTTAATCCTTTTGAGACTATGGCGTGAAAGTTTCGTTTTAACCACATTATTGGTTGGGTTATTGTTATTAATTGAATTTGAAGAATTAGAACTGTTATTGGGGAATTTGAATCCGGAATTTGGTAGGCTAGTAGAATTTTGATTTATTTGAATATTCTGTTTACTAGTAGAATTTGAGTCATTAAAGGGGGAAGTGATGCCATTATTGTTGTTATTACCGTTGAACGAAGAATTTTTTCTAAGGTGAGGAGCCTGTGGAACAGGTCCACTAGGTTTTCTCATCATTGGGTTTAATAATGATGTAGATGATGATTTGCTAGCAATAGGAAAATTGCTAATTGAGTTGCTTGAGTGTCTCATATAACTGTTTTGAAGTGACTTATTATTACCACTTTTATTACCAAGATTCGAGTCAAAGAATTCCGGAAATTCAACCATTGGAGACGAATAAGAATCAGCCAATGAGTCACTTGATGAGAATGCAGATGAGCATTGGTCAGATGAAATTGATGACAGTGATGAATTGATAGAAAATGTTGAATGACTGTTTATGCCACTTGAGATAGAAGGTCTGTGGTTGGAATTATGATTATTAGAATTGATGGAGGAAGTTGATCTAAATAATGCAGAAGGTGGTTGAAAATCATCGTCAAAGAATGAAGATGCTGATGCAAATTTACCTTTATCAGGTGAAGTAGATGAATTGAAAATAGACAGAGCATAAGAAATAGTAGAAGATCTGGAATTTCTACCATCTAGTGAAACATTTGAGTTTCTATTTTGAACTTTTGAAGATGATCTTTGTCTCTTCAAGATTTTTAAATTTTCAGCATGAGAAGTAACTGTGGTATAAGAGCTTGATCTATGGTGACCAAACTGCCTTGGATTTGATTGTTGTTTATTAACATTATTATTAATAGTAGGACTACTCAAATTCCCACAAGGGAATTGATTATGAGATTTAGCTCTAGTTAATTTACTTTGTTGTCTAACTTTATCCATTTCCAATTCACATGTTTTTTGAAAGTTAACATTTTTCATTTCGATATAAGCTTGAGGATAACAGTTTTGCTTATATTTATCAAAAAAACTTTTATATCCACCTTCTAAAACGACAATATCAGGATATGATAGTAACGGGTAATTGTCACTGTTGAGAATTCTATCACATTTTCTTAAATGCGATGCCATGGTTGGGCCCCTAAAGATACTAAATTCACAATGAAAGATAAGTAATTGTTTTTTAGTATTACTTTTTGATGCTAAGTTGGAATTAATAAATTTCTGTTCTAAATCTTTTTGAGAAGAAATATTGAGAGATCCATCGATATGACCACCTTCATATTCATAATTAAAACGACAATCTATGACAATAAACTCATCAAATTCATGACCGTATTTACCATCCATGATTTTAAACATTTCGTCTTCATCAATTCTAGGCAAGAGATCATTATCAACTCTAAAAGTTTTGATGGAAGTGTGTGCTAAATGAGAATTATCTTCCATCATCATATCATTATAAGTTTGTTTTTCCTTTGTTGTTTGATACATGGAATGAATTCTTCTAATTCCCATATCCGAAACTATGCTGCTATCAGTAGTGCTATTACCTTGGTTGTTATTATTGTTGTTTGAACCAATATTATGGGTTGCTCTTCTAGTGGCTTGGGTTGGAGAATTTAATGCGTCGTTATCATGGAAATTTTCAAGATCCTCATCATTAAGAGTAGTATTATTATCTTCTTCTTCTTCTTCATCAACGTCTGTATCCTCCAGTGAACAGTGTCTTTGAATCTGAGGACGATTAAACTCTTTAGAATGCTTTTTATTTAAAGTAGCATCATTATTAGATCCAGAAAAAAATTTATCAAATTCATTATGAGAGTATTTAGCCACCAGAGTCATTGATTTAGTAAAATTTTTGGTTTTGGAAGAAAATTTCTTCTTCATTGGGAATTCAAAGTTATTGACAAAATTAGACAAGTTTTTAAATGGTTTACGATTACTAAGGGGAGATGAAGTATTGGATGGTTGTTCTGGTTGAACTTTAAGGTTTTTATTATCATTTTCTTTTTCTAATTCATCATTAGTAGCAAGTTGAATAACTTTTGTACTAGCATAAGGAGATTCAGAATCAAAATAATCATCAGTATCAATACTATTACTAAATTCATGACTTTGAGTATTAATATCAGAATATTTTAAGAATTCATCAAGTTCTTTTGCAGGAGAATCAAAGTAACTACTAAGAGGACGATCTCTTTTGGGAGCACGATTTGTTCTTAAACCATTATTTGAGCAAGCAGCAGGATCTAAAGATTTTTTATTGAGTCTGACAGAATTATTAGTACTTAATCCATCAGAATTCAATGATTTTTGATCTTTAGAATTGATATCATCATCAGTTAAGATTTGAGGTATAAATGACATGCTATTGTTACAATTTGTAAATCTTTGAGATGTACAAGGACTTGAACTTAATGTTGAAGAATTAGTTATGGATGCATTTATTCTTGGTGAATTGATGGAAGGTCTTGAGCCGAGGGGTAAGGTAGTTGATTGAGATAAGAAACTATGAATGTTATTATTATTATGATGATGATCTCTTTCGTTATGGCTGTGTAATGGAGAAGAAGAACAAGGATGGGAAGGAGGTGAAGATACTTCTGAATTAAGACCAAGGGTAGTTATGGGGGGGCCTAAAGTTTTTTTAATTATGAAAGAATCAATTTCATTATTCATTATGAAAGGAAAGAAACAGAGAAAAGATCTCGAAGTGAAAAAGAGATGGAAATTATGGTGGGTATTATATCAATTGGACAGGAAGTTTGAAACGAAGCGGGACAAAACACTTTTGAAACAAGAAAAACTTGACACTAAAACTTGTCTCTCCACGAGTAAAATTGTATTCGGTTTCGAATTGACAATTACTAATGGTAGAGTGAGATTAAAGGTACAGTTGTAACCTTCAAACTTCAGTAGTGATGACAAAGTTAAAGGATGACTTTTTTGAGTTTAAAAAGTTAATCTGTTTTCCTGTTTTTTCTTCTGGCTTTTTGCTCCTTTGTTTTTTGCTTCTTTTTAGTTTTCCTTGCTTTTTTAGTAGATACTAAAAACAAAGCAGAAAAAAAAAATCAGGAATTCACAAAAGAGACAGAAAAAAAAAAAAAAAAAAGACGGAGAGAATAGATAGAATCACCTTGGAATCCACAAAGGGAAGGACTAATTGAAAGAGGGTAAGAATACTCCTGATAAACAGAACTGTGGGTGTTCCGGCAGGGGCCTCGAGAAGTCTGCTGGAAAAGAGGAAGAATGGGAAGGAACGGTAGTAGTTAGTTCAACCCAAACGTAGTATGTTCAAAAGGGCCGGGTTGATAAGACACAGTAGAACACAATCCCAAATAAGTAGGAAAACAGATCTGTGCGATATGAGAAACGGTTGAACTAAACTTTAGAATACTTCTTATCTAGAAAGAAGAAGAGAAGGAAGTAAAGAAGAAGAGAGGGAAAGAGAGAAGGAAGTAAAGAAGAAGAGAAGGAAAGAGAGAAGGAAGTAAAGAAAGAGGTTTTATTAGAAAATGCAGGTGTACTATGCAAATATTCTCCGTTTATTGCCAATGAATTCTATTTTATTTTGATTAAGACAAAATGATTTAGAAGGTTAAACGAGTGTGGTTGGCAGTTGGAGAATAATAGTTGATAATTGGAAATTAGAAATTGGTTGTATAAGTCGAATCTACAAAAAATTTGCGGGCTTGTAATTATATATATATAAATATTAAAGGAATAATAATCAATAAGCCAAAGGGCTAATTTCAATGGTTTTGAATAATCCTTCTTTACTTCTTTCTTTTTTTCTTTTTCCGTTTTTTATTTTGGTTCTTCTTCTAATTTCAATTAGAATGTTTACTTTTACTCGTATTGATTTACTTTCAATCAGCTTTTTCAATGTTCCTCGTGAATGAACTCTTTGATCCTTGAAGTTTTTTGAATGTTCCTTGTGTCTTTCAATGAAGCCTTTGAATGTTCCTTGTCTACTGAAAACCAGGGTGATTTCCGCTACTCGAATCTGCATTGATTTCAATTTAGCCCTCTCAAAAGTTGAAAGCGTATACTTCATGTTCACAACTCTAAGCATATGCACCAGGCTAATTTATTATAGAAGAATAAACGGATCAAAGAAAAAGGGAAATCAATAAAGGAAAGAAAAATAAATATAACTCTCCAAAAAGGGTGTGCATCGGCTCTTATTACTGATTATATGTGATATTTATGTTTACTTGTTTGTGTTAATTTTACTTTGCATCCTGAAAGTGTCTTTTTTTTGTTTTTTTTTGTTTTGTTTCTTAACAATCACTAGACACGGATGGGTTTACTGTTTCAAATACACGAATTGATTTGCTTGTTTGTTGAAGATGAAAGAAAAATTTCAACAAGTAGTGAACGTAAGGCAGCGAAAAGATGGAATTTCAAAGATTTGAGTGGGGGGAAGAGGTTGCTACAATTTTTAATGCTAAAATCACATATCCTTCCTAATTTTGAACACTTGGTTTGAAAGGTTGCTAAATTGACTAGAATGTTACCTCTAGGTTAAATTTAAATTCACCAGGGCATATTCAAGTCCATAATCAGCCGTAAAATTATCGAATCAAGTGAAATAGGGAAGCAATCTCGAGATTTTCTTAGACAAACAGGTAAGAGTGGCTTGAAAGTCTGTATATAGATGCTAATTTAATTTTTTCTTTTTTTGTTAATATTCATTGACCCATGTTCTACTTGGTTTTTTCCCTTTTTTGATCCATGGTGATGTAATTCGCTTTATTTACTTCCCATATTAATTTTATTATTATTTTCGTTTTTTCCTTTTTATTTTCTTCCTTGAAATACTTTGTGTTTAACTTCTATCGTCACCTTGAACGATAAAGATTTTGCGTTCAAAAGAAAAAAAGGAATTGATACTGACAATATTCAAAACCTTTGATAAGTCCTGTGAAGAATCTTGTACTTCTAATTGTTCGTTAACCGAAGTTTTCAAGTTTTGATTAATTTTTTAACTCAAAAACGTTCACCTACATGGTCAAAATCTCCATAATGATTGTCTTTTCACTTTTTTTTTATTAGCACTATTGTCAGTTTCAAGTAATAACAAAAAAGAACAAAAAAAAAATATGTATAAATATAAACATAAACAAATGTTATGTCCTTTTGTCTGACTCCTCTTTGAAAGTTATTCCCTACGACATGATAAATAGTGATGACCTAACAATCGCCAATAATTATTGTTATAAAGGTGAACAATTACAGCTGGGCTGTTTACTACTTTGCATCTACGATTTTCTGTTTGTTTATTTCATTTGTTTTTATTTACTTTGCTTGATTTATTTTCTCAATTTACTTGTGTTGGACTTTCCTTCCATTTATATCTTCGAAATTCGAAAGATACAAAAGCTATATGCTTGGGCGATCTTTATAACGTCTTTTCTTTTCCCTTTCTTCTTCGCCATATGACTGTAGCATTATATTTGATATGCGCTTCATTATGATATCTGACGTTGTTTTTCTTTTGTTTCTAACTTTCTTTTCAAGAGTCCAGGAATGCTCCCCGGACCTTGAAAAAGGATTTAAAAGAAACTATAATCACAACAAGCTAATTGATTACCCAAATGGTAAGCTGAAAAAAGAAAAAGGAAAAAAAAAGAAAAAAAAAAAGAAAAGCAGTGCCGTAGATGTTTTACAGTTCACTTAGACCAATCCCGAAAACTGATTATCTGTGCATCGATATGTCATTTGAGTTTCTGTTCAGACTTGAAACAGCGAAGGTTTTCCTCCTGCGCCAAAAGAACAAATAGAACTTACTTGTAAAGAGGTTACAATTGTATTGTAAAATGAATACAAAGAGCCAACTATCAGCGACAAAAACAAGTGCGTCATAAATATTGTCGTAAGACAATCATTATGAGTGGTGGTCCCATTGAGAAACAAAATTGTAAATAGAAGGGAATAATAGCGTCCTACCAAGTTACAATGCAAGCTAGCACGAATTATTTATGATTTCAAAGAAAGAAAAAGAATTTTACTGACTAGTAATTTAGCAACTGTTGCAGGTACTCCATGAATAGATTGTATTTGGGTTCATTATCAAATATGGTCGTGATCAATACTTGAAAATTAAGTTTGACTTGCTCCCTGCCACCAACATGAAAGCCTAAAGGCCAAGGAAGTAGCCAACTAATAATAGAACCATCTATGCCTTAGTGAAAGGGAAAAAGAAAAGAAAAGAAAAAAAAAAACAAGGTTATACCTCCGGTGTTGACGCCAATTCTCGAACTGGAAAGATCGAGTTGAGACTTACGTGCTTCTAACGAACTGAATTTTTTTCTTCCACATGCTAGGGAATATATGAGGAGAGTGACAACTTAGTTTGGTTCGGCATCTTCCCTCTTTGGGCTCCTTGTCTACTATCGGTCTTGGAACGAATACATAAAAAAATGCATTAAAAACTTGATTAGAGGCACCACGATACCTCAAAACGTATACAGCAATACGTCCGGTTCTGCCTTGAATCACAGGACTCAAAAACGGACCCATCTAGCGTCAAATCAATGTTTGGCTATAATGAAAGTTGAACTTGCTCTAACCAAATTCACTTCAAAAACTTCACCAAATTTCAATCAAATCGGAAAATCAAACGCGTTTTAATAAATTTTTCTTTTTATATCTTGAATTTGTGTAATGTTTTGGTCGCTTCCAAATGAAGAAAGCGATTTTTCGCTTTGTTTACATTTTCACGTTTTTTTTTCGCAATCTTCCCATTTGATTCGAGTTTGTTGTTTACCTTTTTCGTTCTCGAGACATATTTGTTTGTGCTTTACATATTTGTGTAAACAAAACCAATTTCATCTTGCGAGGACCGTGTCACTCTGATTCGAATGGAGAGTATGGGAAAATATCTGGTGTATACATATATATATAAGGAGTCCTTGACAAAATTGATGAAAGAGATTAGAGAGAAACTCGGGCACTTTTTTGCTTTCTTTCGGTATAAGAGTCCTAATTTTTTTTTTCACTAACTGGCCAACCGTTGGTTGAAACGGTTGCCTAATTTTCGTTGATGACGTTATTTTCTTTTATTGCCCGTTTGTGTTTCAGTAATTTTGCTGTATGTCCTGTGTTCGAATGTATATAATTTAACAATTAGACATGGGTTTAGTGTGTACTTGGTTGAACGAAAAGCTTTCCTGTAAGTAATTTATGCAAACCTTTGGCTTATCAGGAATTATATTGTTGTAGGCAACATAGTTACCAAACCAATAGAAGGTGGTATTTATTCATACCGTTGCCAACGTGTATAGGAATACCTGTCTTGAAAAATACGCATAACGGCACAATCAAAGCATCCAGCATCCTACTACATACCGAAAGCTGTTCAGTCCTCCATGTAATATCTTGCCTTTGGGCAACCCTCTTTTGTTCGTTGTATTTTTTCACTCTTTTTCTTTCTTTAAGTCGTTTGTGAAACATCCGTGAATCATTCTAACGGTTTTCTTCAATAACATTAACACATTCTGAATTGTAAGCAAACAGTCTTGTCTCCTTTCTTCGATACCTTTGAAGTACTCTAATACTCTCTTTGATCCATGGAAGGTTCGCTATTCTACTTATGAAGTATTCTGCAGAATCATATACATGAGTATATATATATATATATATACTGCATATGAAAGTATCATTCTCGCTAATCGTAATTAAACAAGTTGATTCCCTTGTGGCACTTCATGTCCACTGGTGCAGCCTCATACCTTGTATTGTAAAGTTTATCAAAGAAAAGTAATGAAAAATTTTCGTCTACTGGATTCTTGATTTCGGTTTGTCCGTTAACAATATAAAAAATGTATTGTTTAATGCAACTTTCCTTCTCTTTACCTTTCATGATCCTTTGTCTTGTTGATTTGTGTGCTTTTATTAACAATTCCCCTGGAGCATGTGAGTAGAATAATTATCTCAACCTTATTTCTGTGTTTGTCTGATGTAGCATAATATTTTATATAATGTGAATTCGCCAACCCAGGCCGTAAGTCGTAACTTTCGCCAAGTTCAGCATTCTTCATCCCACCTTTCATTGTGATCCAAATAATACCTTGAAATTTACAGCTTTTGTTTGGCTCTCTTGACTTTTTTTCTCCTCAAACTAGCTATAGATATTGTTCTACTTTACAAAAACTACCGTGTGGCACAAAAATTAGAATGAAAATCAAAAGCTTCAAACTAAGTTACTCAACTGCAGACTTATCTCTGCTTCTGTGTATCCATTCTTTTTCAAAAATTCGGATTCTAAGCCCTTGCCTTGAATCACATTCCTTGAATTTAAGAGGTTGTAATTATAATTACTATTTTGCCCGACTCAAAAATTATATGCTATAACATTGCCAAATCTGGATAACTTGATTCGTACTTGTAACTGTACGTAATTTCAATGTAACTTCAGGACTTAAATTGGAATAAAGTCCGCTTTTCACAATGATGTTTTTATTGATCCAAAGGTAGCCTAAATACAATGATTGTTTCATTATTCCTATGGTACAGTTTTTATAAAGCCTGTAATACGAAAACCTCTCATATTCTTCTAAGGTATTGCTCGAGTCTTACTCGGTTTTCGCCGAATGTTGCAATTTTTCACAGAGCGTCCTACTTTGTTCAATGACAAATTTAAGGTTATAACTACGTAACTCAAAAGTTAATTACTTATAAAACGTGAATGAAAGAGATCGTGTCTGCAATTGCAGTCGACTCAACTTTATTTCTACTATTTTTATATCTATTACAAATATTTCGTAATTCTTATACAAAGGTTATTAGTATAAAAAAAAAAAGAAAAAAAGTGATAAAATCAATGTCAGTGTTTTAATCTAACCTATCTAAATATTCGTCCATTGTAGGAGCAGCTTTGATGGAATGAACTGTATCTTTTTCGGTAGAAGGGCGGCTCTTGCTATTGGGGTTTGAATTATCCTGAAATACGTACGGATGATTATTGGAATTTTGAAATGAGCTATTGTAAGTTTGGTTCCGGGACTGATTATTCCCTTGAGTCCAAAAATCATAATGTTCATTATTCTCACCCTCCATTATTAACGTGTCGTCTGCTTGTTCATTGTCACTAAAGTCTTCATCATCAACGTCGTTACTATTTCTACTAAAATCTAGATCATCATTAACAAGACCATTGCTGAATGCCGTTGGAGTCGACTGATATCTTAGAGTTGAGTAATCATGTTGCGATTGCAAAGGTGACTTCCCCATTGGGAACTTGAATGTATGAGGAGGTTCTTGAGGGTTTGGTGGTTGATATGTTGGCGATTTCCCAAGGAAAAATTTGTTAGGTGACTTGTCGCTTTTCGATTTCGGGGGTGGCAAAGAAGGAAGATCAATTTCATTCTCTTCAGAGATACTTGAGCTCGAAAGCAGGCTCAGCCTTTTATGGTGAGATCTTGTTACCGAGTTAATCGAAAATGCGTCATCTGTTAGGTAGGCATTTAAATTCAAGGATGATGAAGAGCTAGTTATTCTAGTTAATCCAATAGATCTAATAGATGATGTGATCGAGTTTTTCCTCGAACAAGACGAAGAAGCGTATTTCTGTGGCGAACCTTGTTGAGACGGCAGTAATAAAGAATCTTGGCTGGGACTACCAAGTCCTCTACCCAGGTTAGGACTTTTTCCAGAATTAGTCAGTTCTCCCGATTTGTTGTTCAGACTAGGGTTATGCATAGAAGTGAGACCACCAAAAATTGGGGGAGGTTCCATCAAATCAGTGAATTTTTTAGAATTTAGAAGTCTCTCTTTAGGAGGCTTTTCTGGTGAAGATAATGAACTGATGGTTGGTTTCCTTTCCGGTTCAGCGGATTGGATTTTAGAAGATTTCTTTGATCTACTAAAAAGTCGTCTGGAAGGACTAAACATAGATCTTATTGAAGATGGAGAGCCAGCTCCAATGGTAATAATATCATCATTGGTTGATCCAGGGGATACTATAGGCGAATGCATAAAGGATTGTGCTGATAAGGGAGTTTTAAGGGGGCCTGTAATAGTATTAACTGATGAATTTGAATTATTGGATTTTTCGTGGAAAGAATCTTTAATTTTTAATGGTGGCGGTACACCAGCACGAGGTTTTGAATTAAATGGTGGTTTATTGGAATTAATAGTTAGGCTATCGTTATCATTGCTTGTGCTTTCAGTGTTATTGGAGGGTGAATTGAAAAAGAATTTATCAATGCTGAAATTGTCATTACTGGGTTTTTCGCGTAAAGTTCTTTGGGTGGTAGATGGTGGTTTTTCAAGAGAGCCTTTGATAGAAGAGTTCGTTGGGTTGCTCGAGTTCGCTATTAACAGATTAAATGCACTTTGATTATCCAGTACTTCGTTATTCGGCAATTCATCGTTTATTGATTTCAAAACTTCTGAAGTATCATAAGGTTCAGTCTCTTCATTTTCAAACGATCCCAAAGAACTTGAATCATCAAAGTATGAGTTAAGCAAATCATCAACTGGTTCCAAATTGCTTAGTGAAGTTGGGTCATTCAATAATTTTTGTTCGTTTAGCTCGTGTTCTCTTTGTTGCTGAGTCACAACACTTGGGGGTATAGAAGAAGTCTCAGTTCTACTACTAAAGAATTTTCTTATTTTGGTAGCGAGACCTGTATCATTAGATGTAGCTTTAGTCTGATTTGAGACCAATTTTTTATTGAAATCCATAAAATCGGTAATTTGTTTAGAATTTTCTAAATCAAATGTTGTGAATGCATGTTGCTTGATGTCCTTCAAGGACATTCTTTGGTCGGGGTCTTTTATTAATAGTTTGTTGATTAAATCTTTTAATAATTTTAATTCATTGACGTCTTCTAATGTTGTTCTAGAAGATTTTTTTATTTGAGGAAATTTTAAGGGTTCATTAACAATTTTTTTAAAAAGAGAAAACTCGTTGATACCATTGAAAGGTAGATTATGAAATACTAGACAATATAAGATCACACCCAAAGACCATAAGTCAATCCTATTATCAATTTTACTTTTAGCTCTATCAGCATCATTGAGCATTGATAATCTATTATTAACAAACTGGCATAATTCAGGGGCAAAAAATGCCGGTGTTCCCATAGTTTTACCTAATTCCTTATCGTCATTAGCATTATTTTCAAGAATTAAACTCACACCAAAATCTGAAATTTTAATACTTTTATCAGCACTTATTAACAAATTAGATGGTTTTAAATCACGATGAATAATATGTTTGTAGCTATGCAAATAATCAAGACCATTAACAACGTCACGAAGTAGTCTATTTAAAGTAAGTCCTTGACCATTTTTATTATGCTTTTCATGATAATGGTTGTAATTTTTCCAATCAACCTCACCAAGCTTACAATATTCTAAGACTAGTAAAATCTTATCATACTTTAAATCATCAATCACTTGATATAATTGAACAACATTAGGATGTTTACATTCTTTCATAATTTGTATTTCTCTCTTTATCTTTGTAGTATGACTTAGATAAGTCTTAGTTATAAGACGCGTTTTATCAATACGATTTATGGTTTTAATGGCCACAAACTTTGTGTCTGGGTATTTTTGTGTCTTTTGCTTACCACTAGCATTTGAATGAAGTTTTTTTAAGGAGGTTGTGGATTTCACGGGTAGTAAAGGGTTTTCAGGTTCATCTTTGGATAGTCTCTCCGCTAACATTACTTTACCAAATTGACCTTGGCCTATTTTCTTCAATATTCGGTAAGTGCCATTGATGACTTTTCGATTCGAACTGCCCTCATTTTCAATAGATAGATGTGATACGTCCATTCTTCCATTGGATGTTCTTCGAGCAGTTATAAAGGTTTTTCAGTTTCGTGTATCACTGAGTCAGCATTGGCGGGGATCAGGAATGTTTGGTAGAAATCTTTCACAGTGTATGTAGGAGTTTTGGATTTAGTCAAATAGTGACTACTATACGTTTGGTCGATTTGTTTTCAAGGGCTATATCGATTCAAATGGGGCTTTTAAAAGATTGAATTATGTATGATCCGCTGTATTCTTATAGCTCGAGGTTTATGACAAGAAGCGAGGGAAAAAAATCTAAAATTTTTTTTTTTTTTTTTTTTTTCTTCCGCTCTTTTAATATATGCAGTCAGATAAAAAGATTAAAAATAGGGCATGAGGATCTTTCACAACTTTTCACAACTGCAAAAAAATGAATATCAGAAAACTTAACAAAGCTTGGATGTGTGACTGGTTCAATTGTAGCAGAAGTGGGTGCTTGGGGTGTTGAAGCGGTAGCTTATTTATTGACTTCACTATAGATAGTTATGATTATTCTTGCTTCTTCCTGGTTGATTCTCAGTATCAAATTAGTTCCTTGATTATCAGAATACATTTTAATACTCAGAATGGTAGTGAAACCCCTTTTCGTTTTAGAAAATAGAAAATAAATAGAGGTGTAATTTTTTTGTAAGAAAGTGAAAGAATATGTTTTGTCGAATGAAGTTGGCAAGAAAAATAGATGTTTTAGTGAATTTTTCAGTTAAAACTACATAATTCTTACAAAAATTGAAAAAATTACTTAAGTCAAGTTAATAAACTTAAAACATCAGTTTAAATATTAATTGCTATTTAGAATCGTACTCTCTTACAAAGGGACTGCTATCCTGTTGATTACGAAGGAAAATATATCACGTTGATTACGAAAGAGTATAAAGTTTCTATGGAAAAATCATAAAGTTATTGCAAAAACGAATCTATAATCACAGACTACAGTCAGATATATAATGAATAAATAATTTATGTGGTGAATCAATCATATGGCTTCAATGTGTCTTGTTTCACTCATTTCTTTTTGTTTTCCATCATCTCTTGGATAAACCGAATCATCTAAGGAACCTTTAATTCCCACTTCTCCATATTCTTCTTCTACCTTTTCATCTCTATCTGCTTCAAATGAAGCTCCTCTATTCTCTGGACCCAAAAACACAATAATGAGAATATATGCAAAGACACAACCCATAAAAATACTCATAACTTTAGCATAGTCATAGGCATGTTCTTGACCTGCAACCTCAATTGGAAATCTTTCTCCAATTTTACTTTCAATTGTTATTGAAGCTCCACTTACCAAATTACCCAATTGATATCCCACCCCCAGTACCATTGACCGATATAAAGGTGGACTCAATTCAGACAAGTGAATTGGAATTACACCCCAACCACCCATGACTGCAAATTGTAAAAGAAAAGCACCGGCATTCAAAGCTGCGGTTCCCTTTGAAAACAGCCATAAATATATAAAAGCACCACCCCAAATACATGATATAATAATTGCAAAACGACGACCAATGAAAGTACTAAAATGACCAGTCACTAAACCACCAGCCAAAGCACCCAAGTTGGCAATACAATTGGTAACAGTTGAACGATCAGATCCAAAACCTCGTTGGACACTTAACATGGTAGGATATAAATCTTGAGAACCATGAGAAGAAAAATTAAAACCAGACATCATCAAAACAATATAAACACATATCAACCAATATCTTTTAATTGCATCTTTGGCAGAATCACTCATAGTGAATCTACTACCAACTTTTGATTTAGAAGCATTCATTTGTTTACGCTTATTCAAATTTCTTTGGGTAACGGAGGTTTCGTGCAGGAAGTAAAGGGCAATCATCATAAGAACTGGAGGACCAGAAGTAAACCAGAAGATAGATCTCCAACCATAAGGAGAGTTATCTACAATGGCACGAGTGAAAATAACAGCAAGTAAATAACCAAAAGAATAACCTTGTTCAAAAATCCCACTAACCACTCCACGAGCTTTATCAGGACAATCTTCTAATGCATGAGCAGCAGAATTACCAAAAATTCCACCCATAAAACAACCAAATAAAGCCCTAACTCCAAGGAAAGATGAATAATTTTTGGTAAAACCAGTAGCAATTTGAAGAATTGATAAGCAAATTAAATTAATAATAAGAGGCCATCTTCTACCGTATAATTCACCAAAATAACCAAATACCAAAGCACCAACCGATCTAAAGAATAAAACAAGAGTAATAGACCAAGATAAATCAAAAACCGTTCGGTCAAAATCTTTGGCAATGGCGGCAAGATTTAAGGAAACGGCAAAATAATCAAGAGCATCAAAAGTCCAAATGATAAAGGCAAGTAGGAAATGATACCAATTATGAAGGCTCAACTGTGACAAGGCTTTAAAAGGATTAAGAATATCCGACCAGGAATACTGGGCCAATTCCGACTTGGGGGGAATTAGAGTGGTAAAACGACTACCAAAATATTTGATAATGGTTTTGGAATCAAATTTAGGAGGTTCAATAGCATTTTTGTTATGTTCACGAACAATTTCAGAATCTTGAGTAGAAGAAGGTGATAATCTACTCATCTTGTTCTATAGAGATCAAAACATGATTTTAAATCAATACGGGATTATTTCCTCTACAATTTATACCCCAGATTATCTACTTGGAGTTTCTTGTTCTTTCTTTTTTTTTTTCATTCAGGAAGAACAAAAGATGCAATGAGGGGACGCGGGGAAAAATGGCATTACTCCGACAGTCAACGCTATCAATTATACCATGAGCACTACTCTTCAAACCACAGTTATCTGCCAATCAAGTTCAGCATGTTACCTTTTGACGACTTCAAAGATATTCTATAAGCAGTCAATGAACGTAAAAGAAGAACAGAGTATGAGTTGAAAGTGTAGAGATGGGTTGAAAGCGAAAAAAAAAAAATAATTGCTAAAATATGGGGGAATCCTGAACTGCATAAACTGCAAAAAGCTGCATAAACTGCAAAAATACATACTGGGAGGCTAACTGCAAAAGTCTCAACAAAAAGTACACTAAGACATCAAAACCTATAGAGTCCTTGCTAAACATTCAACAATGGTGGCTGTTGATTTCGAACATTTTCTTATTATTTCTTAGCAGGGGGGATCAGCAATTTACGTTTGCTTATTAAATGATAGTAAAAATATGTAAATTGAAATGATAAGAGATATTTTAAATTATTTGTGTGCAAAAAGTAGAATTCTCTTATGAAAGGTCATAAGAATAAACATGCACAAAAGATGTTAAAGACTTATAAATAAATATACATTATCGAAAAACAAATTAAATAAATTAAATAAACGAAATAAAATTAAAAATTCACACATTTTCAATGTGTCTAGCTTCAGATTTTTCTTTCAGCTTTTCAGGATCTTCATTAGTATGATCAATAGATTCATCTAATGATCCTTTAACACCAACAGTACCAAATTCAGCTTCAACGTGTTCATCTCTTTCAGCATCGAATGAAGCACCTCTATTTTCTGGACCTAGTAACATAATGATAATAAGGTAAGCAAATACACAACCCATGAAAATACTCATGACTTTTGCATAATCATAAACATCCTTTTTACCAGCAACTTCGATGGGGAATCTTTCACCAATGGTACTTTCAATGGTTGATGAAGCACCACTGGCCAAATTACCTAATTGATAACTAAGACCCAGTACAAGTGAACGATATAATGGAGGTGCAAGTTCAGATAAATGAATTGGAACCGAACCCCAACTTCCTTGAACTCCAAATTGTAAGAAGAAAGCACCAGCATTAATAGCTGAACCTTTAGCAAAAGCCCAACCATAAATACAAATTCCACCAATGACAGAAGAAATTATAACAGAAAGACGACGACCAATAAAAGTACTTAAATGACCCATTATAAATCCACCAGCCATAGCACCCAAATTAGCAACACAATTAGTAACAGTTGAACGATCAGATCCAAAACCTAATTGAACACTTAACATGGTTGGATATAAATCTTGAGAACCATGAGAAGAAAAATTAAATCCTGCCATCATTAAAACCATATAAACACAAATTAACCAATAACGTTTAACGGCATCTTTAGCAGCACCACTCATTTTAAGTTTACTACCAATTTTAGAAGTAGAAGTATTTGTTTCTTTACGTTTAACTAAATTTCTTTGAGTAACATCAGTTTCATTCAGGAAATAAAGACCAACGATCATAAGAACTGGAGGACCAGAAGAAAACCAAAAGAGAGCTCTCCAACCATAAGGAGAAGTATCAGCAATGGCACGAGTGAAAACAACTGCAAGTAAATAACCAAAAGCATAACCTTGTTGAAAAATCCCACTAACTACTCCACGAGCTTTTACTGGACAATCTTCTAATGCATAAGCAGCAGCATTACCAAAAATTCCACCCATAAAACAACCAAATAAAGCACGTACTCCAAGGAATGAAGCATAATTTTTAACGAATCCAGTACCAATTTGAAGAACACAAAGGATGAAAAGATTAATAATAAGAGGCCATCTTCTACCGTATAATTCACCCAAATAACCAAAAATTAAAGCACCAATTGAACGAAGGAATAAAACAAGAGTAATAGACCAAGATAAATCAGTAACTGATTTATCAAAATCAATAGCCATTTTAGATAAATTTAAAGAAACGGCAAAATAATCAAGAGCATCAAAAGTCCAAATTATAAAAGCAAGTAAGAAATAACACCAATTACGAAATGATAATAAACCAAGAGCTTTAAATGGATTTAAAATATCTGACCAAGTATATTGAGCTAATTCTGATTTAGGAACGAATAATGTACTAATTCGAGATCCAAAATAACCTCGAATCGCTTTAGAAGTAAATCTTGGTGGTTGTATAACATGTTTGTTATGCTCTCTGACTATTTCAGAATCATGAGATGATGATATTGATAAACGGTTGCTCATTATGAATTAAAGGTGTCCTACTTCACTTTTTTTTCTATATTTACATTATTAGACGTTCCCAATATTATTTATACTAAATATCTCCAGACCAATTTATTGATTTTCCATTTCCCATATCAACTTAATGAGTACGTACGGAATCGAATGCGGGGAAAAGGAAATACCCCAAAAAATCACCCTTCAGATTTATTATTATGCAGCATTAAAAGTTGAAGGTTAAATTATTATAAATTCAAAATTTAAAAGAAACTTCTCCTGTTGGGTAAGCTTAAATAATAATCCACCAGGTCAATACCAACTGGTCAATGTAGTGTAACTGACATGTAGTGTAACTAAATGTAGTGGTAACTGGGATAGGTACGGTGGGGTTATACTGATAAACCGTAACCTGTAAACTTTCGGCGTCCAAGCACAAAGTGCCAAACTCGAAAAAATAAAAAATAAAAAATAAATCAAAAAAACTGCAAAAAAACACCCAACTTACACAGAGTCATATTAATCAATAAAGGGAGGTAAGCTGTATTAGATTAACTGTAATTAGATTAAATAAAGGGAGATAGTGTAAATGATACTTTGTGAAGTTTGAGAACAAAATATCATATTTGTAAGCGGATCTTTCGCTAATGAAACAACCAACAATAGAATCTCATCTCACGTATCTCACGTATCTCAAATGGAAAAGAAAGCAAATTGATTAGCAAGGGTATTCAACAAACAGTTTAGCAAACTGGATGAGCAAGTACCTGTTCCTTCAGGACGGGATTTCCCGTGTGTCTTTGGACTGCCTTGCCGTTTTCTGAAATTAGTGACGGTGTGGTGGGGTAGATTCATGGGGTGCGTTCTGTCTGATTGTAGGGGATTGTTCCGGTACACTATTCCCATTGTCAAAGTGTTTGATTTGAATTGATATGAGTTGATATAGTATTGATATGAGTTGATAGTGTATTGTGTCTAATAGGTCCAAGACTTTTTTTGGGGGGGGGGGGGAGATCTGCCAAATATGCAGTATATTGACATAGATTTTCACCGAATTAAAATCAACCACTTTTCTTGTCTAGGGCTGTCTGGGATTAAACCGCAAAATAGTCCGCCGTGCATTCACTATATCTTCCGGTCTCCGAAAGAAATCGTGGGGTATCTAAGCATACACTTCATATAAAGAATAATCTACATTATAAGTATTCGTAAAACATTCAAACAGTACTTTTTTTTATATAAATTTATTTTCTTCTTTTTTTTTTTGTTTTTCAACTGTAAACTGCAATATGTATGAAGGATAAAATAATAAAAAGCTCAACAAAACAGTAATGTCTTTTCTAGAAAACAGGCGGGATTGTAATTGGACTGTTTCACTCACCATAACGTTCTTTCAACAACGTAATCAGCAACAACCGGACGATGATCACTCATATAGAAATCAAAGTAACTATGTAATATACCAAATGCCTTGATGGCAATATTATATTGTTGGTGTAAGTTGATTCCATAATAATTGATATCAACATCATCATCACCAATTTCTGCTACTTCCTGTTCGTGTTTGGAAAGTTCATCAATGCGAGCAATGTCAGAATTACCTTCACTAATAACTTCCAACTGTTTGGCTTCTCCTCCTTCAATCCCGGGAATTTCTACCCCATCTTGCATTATATCTAAATCTAAATCATCATTTCGTTTACTAATTGAAGTAGATCCAATCGGTTTATTACCATTCTTGGCAAAGTAAGGGGCCCAAATATAATCAATAATAGTATTATCCTCATGATTTTTATCAAATCCTGTAAAAGTTGCCCAATGACCATAACTATTCAATCGATCAGCCAATGTTCTACTATCTTTAAAACCATGCCCTTTCAAAATTTGATAGGGTTCATCAGTTGGTTGAGTATTGAAATCTCCACATAAAAAGGATGGATAATCATTATAATTGGTCATTTTATTAATAATCAATAATGAACTCTTTCTTCTGGCTTCAATACCTTTATGATCATAATGAGTATTGAAAAAATTTAATTTAATTAATGGATTGGTCTTAGATTGTAAAGTAACCATCGTTACAATTCTTTCTAATGCCGCATCCCATCCACGACTTGGTACATCAGGTGTTTCACTTAACCAAAATGTTCGATTTTCTAATACATTCCATTCTTCGGTCTTGAATAATATTGGAGCATATTCACCTCTTTTATCTCCATCACTACGTCCAACTCCATAATACCCCCATTCACCTTCTTCACCTCCATTATTCAAATTGAATAAAATATCATTCAATTGATTGTGTAATACTTCCTGTAAACATACAACATTAGCATCACCAGACCTAGTATTGAATGCAATACTAGAAGTAATTAATTGTTTTCTTTTAAACCATTTCTTTTCGTGAGGATCATTATAATTATTATCAAATCTAATATTATTAGTATAAATACGTAACTTTAATGGATCAACCAAGTTTGGGAAATGTGATTCATAACGTAATGGATGGAATGAAATTCGGAAAATCAGTAATATAACTCCTAATAATAACCCCGTAATGGCAAGTACTTTTAAATAGAAATAAGAACCCCTGACTTTCTTCACCGGTAACACTGGATCACTTTGAGAGTCAATTGACTCGACCGTTCCATACTGTTCCGCTTGATTATTCAATAGTGAATCTCTTTCTCTAGACATTTTGGATTATAAAGAAGTATTAAAAAATCTATTGATGGTCTCCTTCCCAGTTTCCCCCTTTTTAAGAATATCCTTTACCCTATTTGAAACGTGGGGTTGAGAAGCCCTGCCATCCTCTCTCTCTCTTTTTCTGTGAATTGCGATTTTGTCATTTATGCCAATTTTACACGACCTTCTCCGTTTTGCGGTTTTTGCATCTACAAAAACGATTAAAATAACATATATTTATGTAGATATAGTACTAAGTTGAATGGTTCTTTTTTTCTACCTTTTGGTAGGTTCAGTGGTATGTTTTTCAACACCTGATGCAGTTACCTCGTCATCAATGATTTCTTCAATCTTTGGAACCGGGTTTTCATCACCCTGGTCAACTTCTTGGTTAGTTTCTTGGTCAACTTCTTGTTTAACTTCGATCTCTTCTTGCTCTTGACCTGAAACACTCAATAAGAATACAAAAACGTTCAAGATTGCAAAACCAAAAGTGAAAACAGTTAAGAACGCACAACAATAAACAACAAATTTTAATGGTTCTTTTGTAATTACATCAACTGGATTCAACATGAATTCAAAATAAAAATCTTTAATATCTAAGTATTGTCTCAACAGTAATATTTTAACAAACTCAGTGAATTGATTCCAAGTTGACGCATCATCATCCTCCAATAATTCTTCAAATGAAATTGGTGGCTTGACTGGTTCATTTGCAGCTCGTGGTCTATTAAGTTCATAATCATTGGATTCTAACTTCAACTTTGGATTGAATGTTTGATTACCAATATATTCGGCTTCTTTTATGGAATGACCCAAATAAATATTGTCAAATAATATATCGCTACTCATAGTCCATAATTCAAACCCTATCCCACCAATTGGATCGACGTTAGAAGGGGTCTTATCTTCGAAATATTCTGGATTTAAAATCTTACGAGGTTTCCACTCACCTCTATAATTGGGATTTGGAATATCAATTTGTTGCCAAATACCTTTATAATTTGGATTTGGGATCATTGGTGGTTGCCATTCACCACAACCTTTCAACTCACAATTTGGATTTGGTATGTCGGGTGAAATCCATTCACCATCTTCTTCTTCATTCCAATCTTCTGGTTTAACAGCGCTAGTATCTTCGATCATTAAAGGTTCATTTTCATCCCAATCTTCCGGTTTGGAAGCATTAGGATCAGGCATATATTGAGAACCATAAGTTTCATCATAATCTTTTGGTTTGGATGGAGCATTAGGATCAGGGACAAATTTACGATCATCCCAACTTAATGGTTTTGTATCGTATGGATCTTCAATTTCTTCGGGTGGATTCAAAGCAGGTGTCAACAATGAAGGATTTTTAAGTAAATTACCAGCTTTGGCAACGTCACCATTAATTCTAATTTCAAAATCTTGATTACGCTTTAAAATTAATGTATAAAGATTTGATAATTGATTAGTTCTTGACATTGGTGGAGTTCTTAAATGTTTTTCTTCGTATTCATTAGTTTTCGGATGCTTTCTATTAATTATAAAATGAACTTTATCATTTGATCCACAAACATCTGGACCAAACATAATTTGATATGGGGTATCACCATTGAATTCAAAATTTTCATACCCTTCATTTAATAATTTTATATAAGTCCCACCACAGGTTAACCCATTTTGTAATTTAATTTCATATTGTAATACTAAATCACGATTAGTATTAACAAAGGGTTCATCTAATTTATAAGAAATCGCATGATGAGCAGCTGCAGTCTTCATAACTAACCCTTTATCATTTTCAAAACCAGGATAAATTTTAGAATTTTCAATTGACCACTTACCTCTATACGTAAATTTTTCATCCCTTTTAGCATTACTTATTTTCCATGGTGAATTTGCTAAATCATCATAATTAAATTGTTCAAAAACTGCTGCACTCTTTAAAGCTGATTTATTGAATGGTTTGAATTCAGGAATTTCCGACGCAATTGAAACTGCGCTTAGTACCGCAAGAGTCACACTATATGTGAAACAACTCAATTTCATTGTAAGTTCAACGTTGAATTTCTAAACAGAGATCTAGTTGCAATTACCCGCTGGTTTTGATGATGTGTATCTTTTCGCTGGTCGTTCTTTTTTTTTTTTTCCTTTCTCTTTAAATTTACTAAGAAAGATGGAGTCGCGCAGAAATCAATCTGGAAAATTCTACATTTCAGCAGGGTTTTTTGAACTTTTCATGTTTAGGTGCTTGGATATCAAAGTAATATACAAAAGGAGAGGTAAAAGGGGGGAGAATTAGAAAATGATTGTGAATATAATGAAAAGAGGTATCGAAACAATATCTTTGGAATTAATATACATAGTTTAAGAATACAAATCAAGCTTCGGTTTCTTCAAGAAGGGCAAACTTATTCATTGACTGAGTTGGTTTGACTTCTTCTTCTTCTTCTTCTTCTTGATCGTCGCCTGAAGCATTTTTATAGAAATCAGTAACGTACTGATCTTCTTCCATTTTATCTAATTCTTCTTCGGTTAATGCAGGTTGTTCATTGATTTCATTATGTAACTTGTTTTTGGTATCAATACCTTTATTGATTTTATCCCAACCTGATTTTCTGGCATTTTGAACGAATCTAGCTCTTTCGATACTTTGTTTGATTTTATGACTTAAAACCCCTTCGGTTTTCGTTGATCTATCAAATTTATGTTTTAAAGCACTAGTACTTTTTTTATTGAATTTTTTGATTCTTTTATTTTCAATCTTCTTATTTAATAAGTTTTCATTCTTGATAGTCGTTCTAATTATTGATTTTCTCACGTCATCATTTTCTTCCTTTGGTATATTTGATAATTCTTTTGCTTCATGACCAACGTCATCCACAAGCCCTCTTCTGGCAGCTCTGCTATGTTTGGAAACTATGTTTTGTTAGTATCAGCGTCTTCAAAGAACTCTCTTATTATGACATACCCTTTTTAGCCATCTTTTGCACTGTTTGTAATGAAAATATGGTTATCAAATCAAGATAGTATAGTTGCAATCAAAATTAAAGTCTGCTCTTCGCTCTTCTTAAGAAAAAGAAAAAAGGTAAAAAAAAAAGAAAATCTTCTCAATAACAACATCCAGACACCAAAAATACACCAAAATTGAAAAAGGATCGAAGACAGCTCACAAAATGCTTACTCTTATCTACTATTCTTTTTGCAAATCAAAAACAATACTCTTCTTTAACTTAACAATCATAATTTTCTAAGCTGAAATTTCCTAGTATCCTTGATTCGAGATGAACATCTATAACAAAGATCAAAAAAATTCCAATTCCGTCACTACCGAGAGGGTAGTCCCCCTTACGATGAATACTGAAGTTTCGACTAATTCTTACGCCAACAGTCTAGGTATCAAGTGGTACGTTTGACTACGCAAATTCGAAATCGAACCTTAGAATCATAATCAATAATGAGAATGTTGAAGGAACGATCAAAGATTCAAAACTTTATCTTAGTATCAATTCCCAAGTATTCAAGACATTAAACCTCAAATATAGATTATGTTGTGAATTAATTGATTTATGTACTGATGAACTAAATTTGAATGAAATTTATTTTATAATTGATAAGAATGATAATTATCAAGAATTGGTAATATTTTATCAATTTTTAAATAATTTTAATGGTGAATTAATATACTCAAAGAATTATCAAGATTCCAATATTCTGAAATTTGATAATTTTGAAAAATTCATTATTAAATGTTCTATATAATTTCTATATAGTTTCTATAAAATTTCAATTTTGTAATGCCCGCTTACCATTTTCATTTAGATCATTAGAAGTATCATTAGAAGTATCTAATGCCTTAACAGCTTTAATATAATCATTTATAGCTTTATCAAGACCTTGTTGTAGAGGATAAACACAAGTATCAAGATCTTTTATTAACTTATCTTTTAATTTATCATTCTTATTAATACTCTCATTTTGATTGAAAATTTTTAGTATATTATCAATTAATTCATTCAAATTTGTTTTACAACTTCTTAGACTTGCGAAAATCTTCTTTAGTTGGATTGGATTATTACCATTCAAATAAATTGACCAAAAATGTGATAAAAATTCCATAATGGTGATATTAAAAGTAATTAGTTGTTGATAAATCGTATCATTTATTATATTATTATTATTATTGTTTGCTTGAATTGGATCTTTATAATTGTTAATGATCTTGAAAATCCTTGAATTACTCTTAGTTATTGTTATAAATTCGGAAACAGATTTATCAATATTTGATTCTTTATTTAAATAAGTATCATTCAAGTTGATTCCATTACTTGAACTTGGGAAAATACAACTATTGAAATAATCTGCAATCTCGTTAATTGAAATTGATGTATTTTCAGTTGTACTAACATCATCTTTCAAACTTGTTATTGGTTTTTCATAATTTATATTATTGGAAATATTCAATTGAATATATTTTAATTCTTCGGTTTCATTTAAATCGTTCAAATTTAATTCCTCTTCAAATTCATCAATTTCATTTTTTGATAATTGGTCTGATTTATTTGATAAGCTCTTATTACTGCTTTCATTTTCTTCTAATATTGAATTCATACTGATAATTTTTGAACTTAATTTATTCATATTTTTCATCAATATAATCATTTCATTTTCTTGACCAGAAGTTTTGAATTTCAAATGGTTTGAACTTTTATCAGTATCATCAAGAAATCTCATGGTAATGTCTGGTTTATTACCTAACTTTTGAGAATTATCATCTTCATTACCTCTTAAATCAATATATTTTTTAACGGGTTCTTGTTCTTTTTCTTCCTTTCCTTCTGTTTCTTGTTCTTGTTGTTCTCTTTTTTCTTCTTGATCAACATAATCCAAATCAATATACAAATATTTATCTAATACCACATCTCCTCTAGTTTTAATTGTATTAATTTTATCACCTCTTAATCTTCTAAATAATTTTGAATTGAAAAATCTTGACCAAAATTCCCCCTCAGTAACCTTTGTTGGTACCAAATCATGGAAAGCTCTCTTGACTATAGGGTATGTATCAAATATTTCATTAATGGTATCTCTGGTGACATTGACGTTAACTTGATTATCAGAAGTCGCCACTGGTTTAATGGTAGATAAAACATTATAAGGACCTCTATGTTGAGAAATTGTTAATGCATAAGTACGTAAGTGATTTAATCTTGTTGACCAAAAGATATTGGGAGACAATTTAAACTTTATAACTGATTGAGTGAAAATATTCCGAAGATTTTTATCATCTAATAAGAGTTTTTGTTGTAGCTGATGATTTTTTAAAAGACTTGAATCAGTTAATGAGTCTGGGTTCACAAAATTCATTAAATCAGGAGCAGGAGTCAGTCTGGGGGGTGATGTTGCGAGATTGGTTGATGATAATGAAGATGAATTAGCAGCAGGAGGTGGAGGAGAATTTGCTAATGGAGTTGGAGAATCTTTTATAATAGTCTTCAGTCTGGCGATAATAGTTTGTAAAGATTCTTTAATATTATCCATCATGGGACGATTTGTAAAAGATAACCTTAAATCTTTTTCTTCTCCTTCTAAATCATATAGGATTCTTAACATTAATTTATTTGATGATTCTTTTGGTGCTTGTAATTTCTTTAATTTATTTAGTTGAATAGTGATGGTTTTCAGTTCATCAATTGCTTTCCATTCAAGTACAGAAGGGGTAACTTCTTCAAGAATACGAATCATTCCGGAAACATTTTTTACGGAACATGCCCCTGAAGCTGAAGACATTTTGAATTGAAGAACCACGGTTTTGTAAAAAGCTTTTAGAAGTAATTATATGTTTTAATAATCCTATTTGATCAAGAATGTAAGAGTGGTCTGGGTGTGCATCTACCGATCCGCTTTTCACGTAAAATGAAAATAAAAGGCAAAAAAAAAAAAAAAAAAAAAGACTAAAAATTTGAAAAAAAAAAGAAAAAGTAAAAGAAAGAAAGAAAACTTACTATTCTATCAAAGGATAAGTCAAAAATATATTACAAGATGTTAGGAAGAATAACACGCTGTGGGCTCCGAGTCAATAATAGACAGTTTGTTGGTAGTAATACCACAAGACTGATGTTAAGATTCCAATCAACGGTTACTAGTCATATTAAAGAAAATGGAGAGGTGAAACAAAAGATACCGGTTACGTTAGATCGAGAATTTCCAGATCCATTCAAACAACAAAAACAAAATCGATTATACTTTGTTGCTTATGGGATTGGAGTAACATTATCATGCATAATCATATTCAACTATGAAAAAACGAGATCACCAGTGATAAATTCTGTTTTATACTGTTTACGTAGAAGTGACACGACCAAGAAATTATTAGGTAATAATATTGATTTCACATCCAGTTGGCCTTGGATCTGGGGGGATTTGAATACCATGCAAGGTAGAATCGACATTGAATTTAGAGTTGGTGGTGATAATAAAGCGGGTACTTTGAAATTAAAGGCCACAAGAGAGTCTAAGTTACACCCATTCAACGTCGAGGAGTGGCAGTTAATCATCGACGATGGTCCAACCATTGATTTGACCAAGGATACCTCCATTGAATTTGGTTTTTAGAATCGTATAACCTTGTAAATAGTTAATAAACCAAAATTAAATAAGACACCCACGTCACGTGTGGTAAATGATATGTACGGATGTAAATGATGTACGGGTGTAACTTGTGCGGGGATCGGGCGTGCCTGGCCGGGGTGGTACGGGTTTGGATTCCCAATGGGGAATATAACCGAGGGCGTTGCATCACGTGCCGTAAATTTTTTTTTCAAAGTGTGGGTGATGGTCGTAATTAGGCCTACCAAAACCCCCCTGCACCGTTCTCCCCGTCCCGTATTCCGGGGGTCCCCACTACCTAAAACAGGGCCTCCGTGGTCCCGATTGGGATGGTGGGTCCTGGCTGTGTAACCTATCAAAAATAACGACCACTAAAAATTGTGAAGGAGACGTAAAAATAATGAATATTTCACTGTAAATTCAATTTTATCTATGAGCCCATAGCCTTAAATAAGAATTCAATTTGAAAATTAATTATTTATAGTCTGATTGTAAGGGATATTAATCTAAATTAAGTAATATTAATTTCATGATTGATTTGATCTTTCAAATTTGATTTTTAACTTTAACTTATTGCTATTTCAATTTAATTACTCTTCTTCTTCTTCTTCTTCTTCTTCTTCTTCTTTTTCCAGTTCTACCAGTTCATCCACTTTTTCTTTTCGTTCAATCATTCGTTTATTCATATATACGGGGACTCCCAATTTCATTTGTACATCCTCTCCAGTATTACGATTCGTGTTACGTTTTGGTATAACCGTTTAGTATTACTTTTAGTCTGTACCATTTTTGTACCATTTTTCCTTTATCTTTTATCTTTGACTTGGTTGTGGGAAATTGTTGAATACTTTGAATAGTTTTGGGTGCTTGGGTACTTGCTAGTTGACTACATTTGTCGTTTACATCTTGACTTTTCCTTATCACACTTTCGTTTTCAAAACTGGACTCGTCTAAGAACTGACAACTTCTTCTTCTTTTCTTTCTCTGATCCAGTACCATACCCCTTCCAAGAAATTAAATCCATCATAAAGCTTATTGTTATCAACCAGCTTTTGTTCTGATTTCTCATTCTTGTTTTTTTCTTCTTGCTCTTGTTCTTCTTGTTTGTGCACTGTTCTTTTTCCACCTCCAGTTCCACTTTCATTTCCTTTATTTTTATTTGTATTTTTATTTTTACTTTTTGTTCTCCTGCCAAAAACAAAAAAAAAAAAAAAAGTAAAATTAAAATAGAAATAAAAAAGAAAACACAGCGAAAAAAAGACACACTAAAACTTTGAACAACCCAAAAATAGTAAGGTATAAAGATTTTTCTTACTTTTTTTTTATTACGACATCGATCAAACTTGCTTCTGACTGGTGATTCGTTTTTTCTGTTTCTATTTCTTTTTTTTTTTTAATTCAATTTTGTTCTCTTCTTTCATCTTCTTTCTGACTGAACACTTTTGATATATATGGTTTGGAATAGTTAGTCAAGTTTTGCCCTTTTCCCTTGTCATTCGTTACATTCTGCATTCCTTCCTCCCCCCCCTTTTCTTTTTTTTTTTTTGTTACTTTTTTCACTCGCTATTATCTCATTCTACCACTAACTATCATGGTCTATAATCAAGGATTGGCTGTTGGACTTGGTATTGGTTGTACGGTGATTGTTGTTTTGGCCATTTGTATCGTCATATGGATTCGTAACCAACGTCAACAGAGACGTGAAGATAACTTGGAAAATGATATCGATTTGGATTTAAGAGATAATCAAAGCTTTAGTCAATTCCAAGATGAATTACATAAACCGTATAATGATCCAAATAAATCCTCCACTACTCAATCGGGTGATCTGGTCAATAATGAAAAAACCGTTCAAGATATTTCCTCTAATAATTCATCTTCCTCAAATACTGAACATACGGAAATCAGTAAAACTATTCCTCCTCCTCCAAAATCCCACTTTCGTTCCGGTAGTCTGGGTAGTCATTCCAATGTTCGTCATAATAAAACTGGCTCCTCTTATGATTTCTATGAAACATTCATTCCAATCTTACCAGAAGGTAATCAGCACAATAATCATAATAATCCCGCTAATTCTACCACCACCACCACCAACAATAATGATATATCAGATTTGACCCAACCCCCAGCACTTAATAATGAAGCCATTGAATCTTCAAATCAAACCTCCAATAATAGTTCTAATACAAGTATAATAGGACAACCAAATAGTTCTAATTCAAAATCATTAGATAACTTGGCAAAACAATTAACGGGACCTACCTTTTTCGAAAAATTACCTTCAAGAGCAGCCACCATCTCTTTAAAACAAAGAACTCCTACTAACTTACCAAATAACTCCAGTAGTGATTTGATTCACAATCAACTAATCAACAATGATGCTATCAATGATAATTATATTTATGAAGGTGCATCTGGTTCTCCCATTAAAGAACCAAGTCCAAACGTTAAACGCAATACCAAAATTAGCGTTTTATCAGATGAAGACGAAGATGAAGATGATGGTGAACCTCATACCTCTCATCCTTATCGTAATATAAAAAACAAAAATGACAAATTAAATAATATATTGGGTAGTAACTTTGAAAATAACTTTGATAATAAAATTACTTCAACTAGTCCTTTTGAAGATGTTAATGAAGAACCAGAGGTTGTATTCAAATAAGGTTGATTTATTATCTTTTGTTATTCTCTTTTATCCTTTTATCTTTTTAGTTCTAATTAATTAATATATATATATATGTTTTTACTTCTTTCATGGTTGCAAAAGATCATCAATTTCTTATTTATTATTATGAACCCTATTAGATTAAATGAAGGTTAAAGTCTTCAAAGTCACTGTAACGAGTAGTATTGATTATAGGTGAGATTTTTTTCTTTTTGATGTAAAATTTACGCGCCATAACGAAAAGGGCAAAGGGCAAAAAAAAAATCTACACTCCCTTTGAAATTAATATTGCCACTTTCACAACAAGATGAAAGCATATTCTTCTTACTAGACCATTCAAAATGTTTAGATCAAGATCACTAATAACTAAAGGTCTCTTTGTGAGAAATTTCAAGCCAATCAGACCTATCAAATCTCCAATTCGTAATTACGCAACTTATAAAAAATTTCTGAACTCACCAAATTATGACTTAAACTACTTTAAAGAAAAACTATCAAGTAGAAATACATTGTATTTCTTATTGGGTGCTGGTTCATTTTATTTATACAATTTACATGAAGCGCCATTCACTAAAAGACTTCGATTTATCTGGGTCCCGTTTTGGATGGAAAAGATTGTGGGGGATTTATCATATTATCAAATCTATAATCAATTTCAAAACCAAATTTTACCGCAAAATGATCCATTATATAAAAGAATTACCAATATTATGAATAAACTATTAACTACTGCCATACAATATTCTGATGATGAAAAACAAATCAACCATTTGAAAACTTTGAATTGGTCAATTCATATTATTCAAACTGATCCTTCAACACCTCCAAATGCTTTTATATTACCAAATGGTAAAATTTTTATATTTAGTTCAATCTTGTCATTATGCTCGAATGATGATGGATTAGCAACAGTTTTGTCTCATGAGTTATCTCATCAATTAGCAAGACATTCCTCTGAACAGCTACTGAAACAACCTTTCTACACCGTCTTGTCGACTTTATTATACTTATCGACTAACTCTCCTCAATTAGGTCGATTAATTGTAAATGGTTTCTTAACAATGCCTGCTTCAAAAGAAATGGAAACCGAAGCAGACCATATTGGCTGTGAATTAATGTCAAGACTGTGTTACAATCCTAAAGAGGCTATTAACTTTTGGAATAGAATGAATCAATTTGAAAAGAAATTCCAATCAGATGGTTGGTTGCCTAGCTGGTTAACAAATTCAATCTTTGATTTTTTATCTACTCATCCAAACACTGAAAAAAGAATTCATGATATTCAAACTTGGTTACCTAATCTAGAAGCTATGAGAGAGTCTTCTGGTTGTTATGAGTATCAGATGATTACATTTAATGATACCGTTAAAAATTTTTTCCAATAGATAATAGTCACTCTGTTTATTTATTTAATAAATAATGTTTTGTATTTAGTATTTACATGTCTATACATATATATATATATGATATTCTATTTTACACATTTACTGTAATTTCTTCGTAATCTTCATTCAGTTTGTCTTTCTTATTGATAAGTTTTTCACTTTTATAAATATTGGCATAAGGTATTTCATTAATTATTATCTCCCTTGAACTGAATAAGCTACAAGGATTAATTTCGATCAACATTTTAAACTCTTGGTGAGTGAAATTCTCCTTTGGTACTTCAAGTAAATAGATTGAAATAATCCCTAATCTTCGACGACTTTTGATATCTTTACTTGAATAAAAGGGTGTTGACAATTTAATGAAATTTGTTATTTGACTGTTCTCTTGTATATCAAATTTGGGAATTTCCACTTTGATATTAATAAATGTTTCAATCTTCTCGTCATCCAAATTAATATTGAACTGATCGTTTTCATCAATAAATAATCTCATTACTTCGTTATTTGATTTGGTAGTAGTCTTGATGCTTGTAATATAATCGATGATTCTTCTTTCTGTTAATTCTAATATTTGGATTCTAAAATTATCAAATTCATTATCAATACCTTCAATTGCATTTTCTAAATCAGCTTCATCGTATTTTTCAATTCTAATTTTATTACTTTCAGATTCCCAAGATTTTAAGCTGGTAGGCTTAACCTTATTGAACAGGTTTTGAAATAGTCTTTTTTGATAATATCTGTAAGTTAAGAATGACCCTAACAATAACGGGGGTCCAGCCGTTATTATAATATTTGGATGTAAATGGGTCAATGCATATGCTCCTGTTAATAACCCAGTAAAATATTTACCAGTTAGTGGTATTTTATAATTCCAAATTAAATCAAGAGGACTTTTATTGACTCGATATGTTTTTATGGGTGGATAACTATGGTTAAGTCTTACCCATTGTATCGCTGTATAGCTTCTCTTGAGACTTGTTGGCCTTAGTAGCATCCTTTTTTGCTTTTGATTTGAATAAGAATTGAAGTAAATAGGGTATTGGATTAGGCATCGAAAAAAAAAAGTTGTAAAAAAAAAAGAAGCAAAAAAGAAAAAAAAGAAAAAGAATAAGAACTATGTATACGAATTTGTATAATCTACCTAGCAAACAAAGACCAACTAACTAGCTTTGACACTTGATGGGACGAGCAGAGGCTGGATCAGCGAAATTTGCTTCAAAACAGTTAAAAGCATCTGGACTTCAAAAATTGAAATATTATTGCCAATTATGCTCAAAACAATGCAGAGATTCAAATGGATTCAAGAATCATCTAAACTCACCATCTCATAAAGGTAGGGTTCAAAATCTCAGTGAAAGTGGTGAAGGTTCCAGTGTTATAGATAGCTATTCTAAAGATTTTGAAACGGACTTCTTGAAATTGTTAAAAATCAACCATGGTACTAAAAAAGTTAGTGCTAACAAGTTTTATCAAGAATATATTCTACATGATAAAAACCATATTCATATGAACTCGACAAAATGGTCATCACTAACATCATTTGTGAAATATCTTGGTAACAGAGGTCTAGTTAGAGTCGAGTCTCCACCCGATGATACTGACGAATTTCACCTAGATATAAGATTAATAGATACATCATCAGAATATTATCAAAAAAAACAATCGTTGTTACAGAAACAAAAAAACTTAAAAACTGATGAACAAGTTTCCATGAAGCTTTTAAATGAACAGATTAAACGGGGTCAAACTTATCGCCATTCACCCAATACTTCAGCAGGAACACTGCCTGTTCCACTTGAAAATTCAAATGGGCCAATAAAGGTTTCATTATCTTCAAAAAAACCAATTCAAAAGAGAACAAAGGCTCAATCTGCTTTTGATAATAGTGATAGTGAAGAAGAAAATTCAAAGGCACCACCAAAGAAGAGATCAAACATACAAGCTATAAGTAATAGATTATTGTCTAAAAAAAGTTAATGCATTTTTGGTTATTCTACGGAAAAGTAAATGAAAATGAAAAATATTCTAGCTAAAGTTAAATCCTTTCATAGCACAAAACATAAACGTCTCTTGAACTCATTTGGCTATACTCCATGTTTTGTTCACTATAATTACCATGAGCCAAGTTCGGTTTAACAGTATCATCATCAAATAAACACCAATAAGGATGTTTTAAATTATCCTTATTTTTATGGTTTGAAGATTGATTTATGTTTGATTTATTAACTAATGAAGTGTAATGACCACTTTTTAGATTACCATAATGATTAATCAACCCAACTAACTTATAAGAAATTTCATGATTGATGTTATTTGAATGATTATTAAATTTCAATTCCAAGGGATATTTTATAACTGTATCTAATTTATCAGTCAAATTAAACATTGAAAACCTTGATAAATGAATAAATAAAATCTGTGGCAATTTTATGAATGTCAAAGTTTTTGTTGAAATTGATGTATTTCTTTGCTGAAAATTTACATTTGGAGTTGCTGTCTTTTTAGCTGGTGATTTACTTCTTTTAGCTAATCTGAATATTCCACTTCTTTTTGGTGTGAAAACTGGATGATTGTCGAGTGCACTTCCTGCTGGGTGTTGATTTTCACTTTCTTTATTACATTTTGGACAATTCCAGGCATTATCACCAGTCAAAACTTCATCTTGTGTGTAATATCTAAGGCAATCAGCTAAATCGACAATTCCGTGAGGATTATTATTTGGGATTGGTAACGACAATATGGTGAAAGGTGAATAGTTTATAGATTCATAACCACACTTATTACAAATAAGTTTATTTTGTAAATGGCCTTGAAAGAGATCATTAATTGGTGAATTACCTTCACTTTTTATTAGTGATTGGCACCAATTCAAATATTCATTTTTGTCTTTAACATTAATATTTATATTCCATTTTGTAACAATTTGTTCCATTGTAATTAGATCGATACCCTGGTCTAAGTAATTATAAGAAAGTTCTTCATGTAGTCTTTCTAAGACAAATAACAAAAATTCTTGTGCATCTTGCTGTTCATTCGGTATATTGAAATCAGGTTTAAGCGACGACGCAACTCTCAAAAACTTTGTTGGAGCAACGGATGATCCACCATGCATTGTAAAAGTTTTAAGTAGACCAGAAATGGCCTCTGATAATAGTAAAGAATCTCCTGAATTTTGCAGAAGCTTCATCAATCTAACAAATTTTGGATCTCTGATAGACTTATGATATTCCAGATTTGAAAATATAAATCCGAATTGCGATAAGCCGAATAACAATTGAATTGTCAGATTGATATAACAAGATGATCCGAGATTTTTTAATCCGCAAATACTAAATTCTTTCATAAAATGCATTTTTTGGGCTTTTATTTGACCTTGTTGCAGCCTAACATGGTTTGGAATTACAGATGCTGAATGAGCTGAGACAACACCTGGATTATAATAATATTGATTTTGAGGTGAATGATGAGAGCTCTGCGAAGGATGATGAGAATTATGCGAAAGTCGGTGTTGATGCTGTTGATATGGTTGGTAAGCAGGCTGATTTGAATAATACTTATTGTATTGATTTTGTTGCGATGGTTGTTCTGTATATGGTTGTATTGATGACCTTGAATTATGTTGTTGAGGGTAACCGATTGATCCACTAAAACTGCCTGAATGACCATGGCCATAAGGATGTCCCTGAAATGATCCATTCGCATGAACTTGGGTTGGTAATGGTTCCGGAGGTCTTACTCTAGTAGTATTTAAGGGAGCCTGGGGTCTCGAGTAACTTGACAGCAGGGGATTACTGGGTGGTGGAATCGGCAAGGGCAATGATGCACGTTTGAAGTAGTTTGATTGATTATTATGCTGAGGATGCAGTTGTTGTCTTGCTTTATCATAATTATCATTAGACATTTTGCCATTAAGAATAAGACTAGAATCACTAAAATTACGATTAGAAAATAAAATGCTATCTTCTGAAGTATTTGCTAAAGGGTAAGGAGTCTCTTCTATTTTTTCAGCAGCCTCTAGTGGATAAGGTGTTGATTTTGACCTTGTATTATAAGAGATATCAACGGTATGTTTAGGTAAAGGAGGTGGAGCTTCATCTGGTAAGGGAGGGAAATGTGAACCACTTAGTTGTCTAGTATGTTTATTCGGAGGTGAGGAGTCAGATAAAGAATCTAGAGACAGTGGTTGATCACCAAGTTTTACTGAAGGATATCTAGTTTTGAATTTATATAATGATTCATCACCATCATCTCCTAAAGAGCTTATAGTTTCAGCATCATTTACATTTGAATGAAATGGAGAATTTAAATTATAATTCTTACTTGATTTTGAACCGATGCTTTTACTTGGACTTGACTTATTATCCATTAATTCCTTTTGTCTTAAATATTCAATATATTCGTATAACCATTGATACAATTCATTAACATCAAAACTTAATAGACTTTTCAGAGAAAGATATTCAAGAACCCATTTTCTTAAAGATTTGAGTGGAATTAAGTAAGAGTCATCTCTAATTATATCATCAGTATTATAAAATGCAAACACATTTAAATAAATTATAAAATCTTGTTCATTTGATTCAATGAATTGATCAAATCCTTGAAAGTGCATGATAATAAAACTGTTTATAAAATAATTGAATATGAGATATCCTTTAATATAAATTGTAAGACCCTTTTCAGTATTTACTAATGATGACAGCTCTTCGTATAGAAGTTCACAATAATCTATCAAATCAAATATAGATTTTGATTTTAAATTATCATCAAGTTGTAAAGACCTGAATTCTCGATTTATCAATTTAACATAATGTAATTTGGTTTCTTTTTCGTTATGAATAACATTATCGAGTGGTAAATGTTTTGGAGATGCAGATGAAGGAGGTAGTGGTGGAAGGGGTGGTTCTGTTGAAGGTGGTGGTGGAACACGATGAACGTTCAGGTGGCCATTACTATACGAATTTCCATTACTATACTCTTTTCCCAATCGTAGAGATTGGTTGAGTATATGGGAAAGATCCAGAGATGGAGGGCTTTTATGATATGAGGACATGCAAAAAAAACTGTTGAATATTATCTGAGGGGTGGGGGGGAGGGAAGACTTTTTGACACCGTCAAATAGTAAAATGCAATAGGAGTATACGATAACGTTCTTGACAAATGAATAACAAACTCAATTAATCATCAACAAGAAATAGAAATGTACAATTCAATAGAAACAGCTTTGGATTTTTGAAAGATCTGATTTAGATCAAACACCCATGAGTGAGCGGGTATTGAAAAGAGAAAAAAAGAAAAGCACGACAAATGAGGGTAAGCGGTAAACGAGTAATTTTTGTAAAAAGTTATGACCTTGAATGTCTTTATGTGTCAATAACACCTTTAGTGATGATTGGTTCTCTAATGATTCGGTCCCTATGGGATTGTAGTCAGTTAAATCAAACCAGAAAATCTAAAAAAAAAACAAAATAAAAAAAAGAAAAGAACGAGGTCAAACCAAAAAAAAAAAAAAAAAATTACAAAAATGCAGCGTGCCTTGAATATTCTTTTTTTCCTTACTTTAAAACAGAGGCGCATGGAATATTACTTAATGACTTTTTTAACAATGCAGTCAATTTGACATTTACCTGCTAAGCCGAAGGGTGCAAAAAAAAACTATGTGCTTACAGGTGGTTTATTAATAGTAATTATTTACATTCTATATGCTTGTTGAACAAGTGTCTATGACTATTTGACTACTTCGACGGTGGATATGAGCATATTCTTATATTTTGGTATGACTATGACGGATTGAAAGGTATCATTCCAAAACTACTCACCAAACTATCATAAACTGATCCACTCTGATTTTGTTGTAAATTTTCAGGATTCGAGGATCCTTCTCTAGTATAAACATTATAGTATAAGCCGTACGATCGTAACGCCTCATCTTCATCGACTTCCTCATCTTCACCGTTATTGGCCGAGCCCCCAACTGGTGCTGGAGATGATGTACCAGCCCCTGGTGCGTATGGTTGGGGTGTAACACTGCTGGTGAAATAATGTAACGGATGATGTTGAGAAACTGGCTTTTGTCCTGGTTGTTGTTGCTTTTCTGATTGTGGTTGTGATTGTGGATGTGCTGGGGTTGGAGTCATTCCTGTAGATATTCCAGGAGTACCGGCATTATTATTGGCCAAATCAGTCAAGTTTCTCATCGTTTCCCAGAAATCAAGTCCTTCCTCCAACTCCTCATCATTATCACTCTCATTGGTCAATTTTGTTCTCTTGTTTGCACCTTGGTCAGTTTCGATACTTCTCTTCGGATTGCCATCCCTCGTATTTGCTTCAGCCGCAACTGCAATTTGAACGGCTTGAGTTAAGGGAGTTAAAGCATTATTATTATTGCCATTGTTATTGTTATTGTTTTTATTGTTCCTGTCATCATGATTCTTATCCTTGTACAGTGATGATTCACTGTTATTACGATTCAATAGCTTTGCAATATCAGATGCCTTTTCATTGGCATCTTCCACAGCTTTATCGGCCGAGGAATGCGTCTTTTGTCTTTGCTGGAACTGTTGATTTGCAGCAGCTTTGGATGCATGATGGTGGTGGTGGTGATGGTGATGGTGGTGGTGTGTAGTACCATTATTACTTTTTGAACTCGACGCAGGTGATGAATTTGATGAGTTTAACTTCGGAACTTCAGTTAATGGAGGTAAATAATTGAAATGTTGATACCTGGCCATTTGACCTTGGGGATCAGCAGAATAATACGGGGCAGTTGCTGAGGTTGGTGAATTTTGTTGATTATATCCAGGATCTATTCGGCCAGTACTTGTTGGACCACTACCACCATTTGGTGATTGACTGATTCCACTGAAATTATTATTCAACGAAGAATATGGCTGATAGGGTATCATTTCATTGGCCAGAATTCCTGGATACATAATTGGTGATTGTTGTTGTGGTTGTGGTGGAATTTGAGGGGGCGAATAATGGTGGTGGATATGTTGATGAACCGTTACTTCTAAGCCTTGAGTCTTTGCATAATCAATCAACTGTTGGACTAAGTCTTGATTTTTAATAACACCACCATTTTCGGGACCAAATAACAGCTGCGAACTCTCATTTTCATGGCCCAATGTATATTTCCAAGTTGTTTCACTATTTACCGGTCTTGTGATTGCCGAAGGTGGTATTAGTCGTTTGGCCTGTATTGGCGTATTACTCTGAGATGTTGAGTTTGATGGTGGCTGATGATTTGATGATGAATTAGACCTGTTTCGACGAGGGCTATCGGGGTTCTTGTTCAGTGAAGGTGATGTAACAGCACCTACTGCTGTTGCAATTGCTGAGTTTGAAGGAGATTGTCCAAATTGATCCGATTCTGGGGTATTTTTATCTGAGTTCTTCTTTTTCTTATCATTTCCTCTGTTTTTAACATCTTCGATATTTTGTTTTAAGACTTTCGAATCTAGAGTACCGTTGGTTATTAAATCAACCTCACGAGTGACTAAAGGGTTTGCTTTACCTCTAACAACATCAGTTACAAGTTTTCTCCACCTATTACGACAAGTTAATGATGGTCTACCACTTATTTCGCTCGAAATTGTTCTCCATTTAGTACCATGTTTTTTTATTTGTCTAATTAATAACAAATCTTCTTCATAGCTCCACGGTTTTAAACGATCTTTGGTACTTGGGTCTAAAACTTCAAGGTATCTTTTTGCACATTGATCATCTGTTCTACCTTCAATTTCAACTGACACCCTTTGCCATGAAGGGCCATATTTGTTACGAGCTTGGATTAATAGCTCATCTTCTTCTGGAGTCCATTTACCTCTTTTCAAACTTGGATCTAGCGAATGGCACCATCTTTTACGACAGTCTTTGGCTTTACGGATTCCATTGGATCCAACTTTTTGAGAGACTAAATCCCATTCAACAAATTCAGATCGTATGTTTTTCAATTCTTCATTTGGGTACAATTCTTTTATTGCATCTATTAACTTACCATCCTCTTCTTTACCCCAAGGCAGCCTAGTATCTTTTCTATATGTTTGGAAACCAAGCGATTCAGTAATTGCCAACGGATCTAACTGTTTTACTTTTCTCTTTGCAGAAACTTCTGAAGATGGGGACTCTTCTTTTAATGGAGGGTCGCTAGCAGACATAATAAAAAGATAAGAAAAAGCTAAAACAACAGAAGAATTATTGAAAAGAATAAATAAACGTTTAGTAACAGAATATCATATATATATTGTATATAGCCTGAGTGTAAACTAGTTTTTAACTTCTTAGCCTTATCAGTAACCAGATCTAAATTGAGATGTGAAATTTATATTAATACCAATGCGCGATCTCGGGCAAAAACGAGATGCAAATAATAATTGTATGATACGAGTCTAGGGGATCCTAGCGTTGTAGTTATGACTGCGGTTGGCTAGCTTGATCTTGATCTTGATCTGGTCCTATAGAATACAAACAAGGGTTAAAAAAGAAAAGTCGAAGAGAAGAGTCATGATGAGAAAAAAAACTAGGGGAAAAAAAGAAAAAAATTGACTCGATCGCGAACTTCTGGAACGTCTCGCACGTGATTGGTGTCGTCATCCGTACACCCTGAATTTTAACCTAATAATCTCTGATTTTTGATTTCATTTTTGATGTTTTATACTTATCCTGGAACCATTACTTAGTTGGATTGGGGGTCTTTAGATCTTCTTATTTTCTTATTGTCGATTAATCTGAGTAAATTTCTCAAAAGCATTGAAATGGTGACTTTACCTATCGAAGGAATATACAAGGCAGCCTTTGTCTTGATATCATCACTAAAATTTTTAGCACTAGAGAAATTAATTACAACAGTTCCATTACGAACATACTCGGTGGGGAATTTGTATTTATCAGAAGGTACACCAGTGATAATGACATCACATTGAGGTGCAAGTTTTTCAACTGAATATTGATAACCTTCTAAGTCGATAACTTTATGTCTTTGTTCGGATAAATCATCACCTCTAGTAAATTGTTGAATATTATTAATATCAACAGAGTAAACAGTAGCACCATCATTAGCTAATAATGCAGCTAATGGACGACCGACGATTTCGGAACGGTTCACAACTAAAATTTTTTTACCATATAATCTATTACCATAGTGTAAAAGTTTATTATAAACACCCACGTATTCCAAAATTTTTACCATTGCTAATGGAGTACACGGTAAAATAGATTTTTGTTCATTACTTGGGGAATCCAAAAATCTAACGTTATGATATAAATTATGATAATATAAGAAATTCAAACCTTCAACGTCTTTTTCAGTTGAGATCAATTGTTGTAAGTATTGATCTTGATTATTCCCAAAAACTGGGAAATAAACCATAATACCATTAACTTCATCGTCTTTATTAGCTTTTATAAGTGCACTTTCTAAATCATTTTTGTCAACTTGTCTCAATTCATATTTAAAACCTAATGATTCACAAGTTTTACCAGTCCAGTTTGCATACATTTCTGCAGCTGGATCATCATTAGCTAAGAATCCAACTAATTTTGGAGTAATCGAAAGTTCATTGACTTGTTTTGTAATTTCTTCTGCGTATGGTTTAGCAATTGTTGAAGCTAAAATGGTTCTACCAGCTGGTTTGATATCAGTACCAGGTGTAACAGCAGGTCTTGAGTTAGTAGTAGCAGACATTATATTGTTGAAAATAATGTAGTAACGATCAAAAGAGAACTAAATTTCTTAAAAAAAGAAAAAAAAGAAAGATGAAATATTAATTAATCAAAATGTAAACTTAAGAAAGTATAAATGGAATTTTTCGTGAATATATATATGTATTGATGTTGCACGTTCACCGAGTCTAAAAATTTCGAATTTGTAATTTATTTTGTATTCGTGTTTATGTTTATATTTAAATTTTCATCTAATTGAACTTTTATGAAATGATCCTCTTTTAACCTGAAATATTCCGGGATCCAAAAATTAATTCTTTATTAATCTTTATTAATATATTTTTGTGGAGGCGTGGTAAATCTCGAGTCAACTTTTAGTTAGCAATTAGAAATATTTCAAGTGAATTATTATGTCCGCATCTCATTTTTTTTTTTTTACTTAGTCTCATCATCTGCGACTCTGGCGCACCCGTACATGCTCTATGAATTTTTCTGTATTGGCTGCTAATTTGACTGTCTGATTCTTTGACTCGTACCGTGAATGCTACACTTTTTTGGATTTGTGGAGTAATCCCTGGGTAGTTTAAAGTTTTGAATATATGTTTATATATGTGTTTTTCAAATTTCCAATATGAAGACGAAAAGTAAAGGCCTTGACGTTGATTTGGAAAATTCCATTGACAAAATAAAACAAAAAAAAAAAAAAAAAAAAAAAAAAAAAAAAAAAAAAAAAAAAAAAAAAAAAAAAAAAAAAAAAAAAAAAAAAAAAAAAAAAAAAAAAAAAAAAAAAAAAAAAAAAAAAATCAAATAAAGAAAAAAAAAAATGAAAAAAATGATTAAAAAATTGATTCGAAGTAAACTACCTCAAATGTGCACTGGCATTCTTATATAAACTTTGCCATATGAAAGCTTCACTTAACATTAACTCAACATCTTTTTCTTTCCAATGAGTTGTTGGGGGGTTTTGTAGAAAAAGTAATATCTCCTGGAAATCTTTTTCTTTTAATTCATTACTAAACTTGATTAAAAATGCAGCACATACATAAATATGAAAGTTATTAAAGCCCAATGGAGTTTCACTTAAGTAAGTATCCCACATTCTTATGATAAGACTGATTGAAAGTTCTCTCATGAGTAAACAATTCATCCATCTAAATGAAAATTGAATAAATTCAATACCTTCTTTATCAAAATGTTGTAATAGTTCTAAATCTATTTTAGATATTAAATTACGTAGATCATTCACTTGTCTGATAATACCTGGTTGCTCATGAATGTAATTATCAGTGATATTCTCTAATAATCTTGATAAACACCAATAAGTATCTGCTTCTATGATTGATGATACTCTTGTAGATAATTTTCCAGGTTCGAAATTATCTAGGTTATAAGTCATCAACCGTGGGTCATGCAAAAGCTCTTGTTCTTGTCTGTCTTCTGGATCTAATAATCCAGGAATGAAAAGTAAGGAATCGTCATCCTCATCATTATTATATTTTGTTTGATCTGTTTTACGTGAAACCAGTGATAGTTTGGCTCTTTGTAATTGCCAAATATAATTATGCAAAAAAATTTGATAAAATGGTGTACATAAATCATTTATACCTTGAACGTAACCACTAGCTGGATGTCTTACGGCCCATAGATATAATATTTTTCTTAAAGATTTTTGAGTTTCTTCGTATCCATATAATTTTATAGTTGGGTTGGTTCTCTTGACATCAATCTTAATTTGGTGGTATAATTGTTTATCACGGTTCATGCTGTTATTTATATTACTGCTGGTGGTTTGATCTAATGAAACTGTCGAGCTATTAGCTGTCAGAATTGGATCTTCAATCTGTGAATCTATTGCACTCAATCCATCCCAGTATTCTTGCCTTTTTCTCTTGAGAGTAGACCCTTGTCTAGCTCTATTAGTAGGAAGATAACCTAATAATACTTGCCATGTAATGGCTCTTAATTCAGGGGGGATACCATTCCAAGATAGTTTTCTTAAGTCTTGAATATTGATATTATTATCATTAATTAAAATTCTCTTAAACTTAGAATATTTTGAATTTAATTGATTCAATCTATTAATTTCAAGTTTCATTTGATAATCCTCATAATCTAATGATTCTTTAGGTGGTATATTGGTATTTCTTGTGTTAGGAGAATCAGTAACAGGCATAGTTAAATCAGGATGTAAAGAGTCTAACATGGGGCTTGGCTGTAAATTTAGGGAGCTTCTTGATGAACCATTTGATCCATAGCCACCACCACCACCATGACCAGTTATCTTTGTTAAGTTTTTATTTTCGAATGAACTTTTGGGGTTACTATTTATCGTAACATCATCTATATCAGCATCCCAATCATCATCAAGATCAGTATATTTTTGACGACCTTGAGAAGGGGAGCGACGTTGATTTTTCTGAATACTATAACTTGATGTAGTTCTGTTTAGTCCCGGTACGGGAACTTCAGGTGGAGGAGTTGATCCCACGTGAGAAAATGAAGCACCTACTGGACCAGAAGCTGATCTTTGAGACGGTGTACTTTTCTTTGATCCACTACCATTAATATCAGTTCCACTGTTCCCCTTAGGTGAAGCATATCCATATGACAAATTCCCATAAATATTACTATTTACTTCATTAATATTATCTCTGCTGGATCCATGACTCTTTTGATTTGGTACTGTTGATGTCGATGGATTAGATGTTAATGAAGATCCTGTTAATGAAAGATTTTTAAGAAATGAAGATAAATGTTTACCTTTACCACCCTTTTCTCCAAAAATAAACTCATTATTGGAGCTATTGTAAATCTGGGACATTTCTTGTTTCTTCTTCCCCATGATTAAATGACTATATAAAGAATGAAAGCTTGGTCAAGGGGATTAATTGAACTGAAGCAGTAAGACGTAAATACTGAATGATTGCGCTGTCCGTCTTTTTTTTTTGTTTTCTTTTTCTCTCTCTCTTTTTTTTTTTTTTTTTTT
>JAJMOB010000005.1:222449-264940 GCA_030444945.1 Hyphopichia fennica | reverse complement strand
TAAAAAATGTGTATTTCTATAAATTATAGATCTAATTAAGCAGAAGTGATTTCACCTTTAACAGCAACTGAACCTGGTTTCAATTCTCTACCTGAAACGTGTAAAGTACCATTTTGAGTAATGTTAACACTAACTTCTAATTTAGAGCTTGGTTTTAAATCTTTCAAAGATAATTCAGCTAATAAATCACCAGCAACGTAAACAACTTCTTTCTTAATTTCTGGTTCTTCATCAGAATCTTCATCTTCAGATTCATCGGAATATTGTTCTGGTTCAACAACGGTTTCCTTGATGGTTCTTTTACCTTCATATAATTCAATATGAACAGATGATGATTCACCATTGGTGACTTCTATAGATTTTTTAATTGGATAAGCAGTTTCAGGAACTAAGATTGGAACAAAGTTACCTTCAGCATCTTTAATACCAATAGGTTTACTTATATGTTGAGTGTTAACAATTACTGGTTGTAAAGATTCTTTAATTTCTTCTTCATCGAATGATTCGATTAAAGAAGCTTGTAAAGCAGCACCACGTGAAACTAATTCAGATGGATCAACGGCTTTTGTATCAACAGCTGGAGAAACAACAGTAGTAGATTCTGGGAAAATGAAAGAAACATTAGAAGCTAATTTTGGAGTATGAGAAGTACCACCAACTAATAAAACTTCATCAATATCTAAAGTTTCTAAACCAGCTTTAGTAACAGCTTTTTCAACAAAAGCAGTTAAATTTGATAAAACAGTTTTAGCAGCTAATTCATATCTTAATCTATTAATTGAAGTAAGGAAATCATAACCTTCAGCTAAAGATTCAATAGAACAAGAAGAAGTATTAACGTTAGATAAAGTTTTTTTAACAACAATAGATTCAGCTTTTAATTTAGCTAATGATCTAGCATTAGCTCTTGGATTAGCTTTAAATTTTTTTTCAAATTCTTTAGCGAAAAATTCAGCTAAAGCATCATCTAATTGTTCACCACCTAAACCTTTTTCATGAGCAGTAGCTAAAATGGTGAAAACACCACCTCTAACAGAAACAACTGCGGCATCAGATCTTATACCACCAAAATCAGCAACAACGTAAATTTTATCTTCTAATAAACGATCTTCATTTGAAGATAAATGAGCTAATAAAGCTGAAGATGGTTCATTAATTAATTGTAAAACTTTTAAACCAGCAGCACTAGAAACTTTAGTAATTTCTTCTCTTTGTTTATCGGTAAAATCAGTTGGAACAGTAAGAACAACACTTTCAACTTTTTTACCAATATAATCTTCAGCAGCAGCTTTTAACTGTATAAAATGTCTTTTGGTAGCTTCTTCAACGGTAACGATTTCAATTTTATCATCAGCTCTAGTAATTTTATAACCAATACCACCATCTTCAGTTTTAATGGCTGGAGCACCAACTTTTGAAACCGAAGTATCAACTTCATCAAATTGTTTACCAACAAAATCTCTGAAATTAATAATGGTATTTTCAGCATTTCTAATTAATTGAGCTTTAGCTTGAGTACCATGGTATTCATCATCACCAATATATGATAAAACTGATGGAATTGAACGATCACCATCGGGGTTGGCGATAACATCAACTTTACCGTCTTGACCGGCAACGGCAATGGATGAGGAAGTGTTACCAAAGGTAATACCAATAACGGCAGACATTATGTAAGGATGGGTTGGTGGGTTGAAATATAGTAGGGATCAAAAAAATGTCTTCTTATTGACAGGCTTTCTATCTTCGACTTTTTTCACTTTTCACTAGTTTTTTTTTTTTTTTTTTCTCTCAGAGAAAATTTCTGATGAGGGTTCCACACTCTTCCTTTTTTTACATGTTGTCTTTTTACACGTTAGAGTGGTTTACATGTTGGCCTTTTTTTTACAGCTTTTATCTCATCGCAGGAAGAAAAAAAAAAAGAGTATTAGGCTGCAAGCACAAAGATTACTGTGAGCATGAAGCAAAGGCAAAAAAAAGAAAGGTCGTACCCGGATTCGAACCGGGGTTGTTCGGATCAAAACCGAAAGTGATAACCACTACACTATACAACCGTAATGTTGAAGAATACTGTATACTCGTTTGTGTGGTCGAAGAATAATTAAGTCAGATTTCTTTTTATCTGAAATTTTGAGGCTAAACTCTCATTGCTTCCCCCTACACTTTCAAAAAAAGTATATACTTTATTGTCTTTATAGTTATTAAATATATATTCTAAGATTTCGTGAAAAAAAAAAAAATTTAGTAAGGGAATCCTACTGCCCTATATATACATAATAGGTCAAGTAAATAGTTTGACGAAAGCAGTCAGTAAGGTAAAAGTGCTCCGTGCACCCATGGCAAATGAACCGTTAAACCGATTCAACAAGATTAGCACTAGGTACAGGGGTACAAGGAAAGCTGGCTAATCAGCTTATCATCAAAGAGACAAAAAAAAAAAAAAAAAAAAACAAGAACTGAGGCCTGAAACAATAAACATTTTGATTTTTACATTCCTCGTCTAAATCCCCAATTTGAGGCACAATAGGACAACCCCAATGTTCACACATTCCCAAAGTGAAAGTTTTGTCAATTTTCATCAATGTTTACGTGAAGAACAACAATCAAGTATGATATGTAAGGGTTATCAATAGAAACCAGGGAAGAAGGATTATGACCTCAACCAGAAGCTTGTCACTCTTGATCGAATAGATTCAAGTTAAAACCAGAATAAAATTAGGAGTAAATATTCAATTACTGGTTGAATAGACTACCCAATCATACATGAACATGACCATGAACGAATAGCAAAAGTTGTACGCTAAAACCCATGTGAACAACTTCCAAACTGGAATACCAGCTAGCCAGCTGTTTACTTTAATTATTCTTGTGTAATGGAATTGTAAAATCCAAAAGTATCAATAAAGAATAATTCATTTTGTTTTGTATTATGATACTCGGCACTGATCCGCTGCCTTATTGTCAAAACTAAAGTTAATTATCGACTTAACTACCACAAAAAAAATTAAGAGAATTAGGAAAAAAAAAATATAAGACAAAATTACAATTGTGGGTTGCAGGTAAATATAAAAATGCACAATTTTTATATTTGAGTTGATTTTACTACCGTATCAGTAATCTATTCTTGATCTGTTAATAATGATGAGTGATCTGCACTAATAATAAAATTACTTTAATTACCTATTTTCCACTTCTTTTTCTTTTTCTCTTTCTTGTCATTTTTCAACCAATTAATACCCCCACTGGCTCTGATTTGTAAATTCTTCTTGATCAATGGTGTTCAATTTGAATTTAGATAACAAAAAGATTCTTAAATCTTTAGGGAAAGCTTTTATCGTTGGAGGAGCCATTGAATATGAAAAACATAAAGCTAAAAAGGAAGCCAAAGAAGAAGTTAGAGAAGAAGTAAAAGAAGAAGCGGTTGAAGAAGCTAAAGAAGAATTACAAGAAGCAAATGAAACTCCTAAACCAAAATTAAATCCAAAATCAAAACCTCCAAAACCTGATACTCCAAAAGAATATGTTACGGTTGATAAAATTAGAAATAAAAGAATGAATAAAATTGGTATGGTAGCAGCTACAAAAGAGCATACAAAGTTACGTAATGTACCAATTAAATTTCAAGATATTTTCCTAAGAAATGCAATTAATGATGAACCAAATTATATATATTTCATAATTGAAGGATCTCCATTCTTACATCCAACAGTTGTTAATGAAAGTGTTAAAGAATATGTTGATAATATTATTGCTAAAGATACTGAAATATTAGGTCAATTATCAACAACTCTAGGTGAAAAAACGGCTGAAGTTGGTTCATTATCTGCTAAACAGAAACAAATTGAAAAAACTGGTACCGTATTAATTAGAAAGAAGAAAAAACTCCCTCCTCCCAAAACTCAAAAAGAAAATCAAATTCGTAAAAATAAAATAAAAGAAATTAAAGCCTTGAAAAATGATTTAAATTCAACAATTGGACTGATTGAAAAACTTAATAATGAAATGGGTAGTCTTGGTGAAAAAATTCAATTTGCAACTGTTACTACAAAAGCTATTCAACAAGTTAGATTTGTTACTAAAGATGCTAGAATACTTGCCATGTCTCCATTTGCAAGTTGGGAAAAAGTATCATCCAATATAGATTTTAGAAAATATATCCTGCAAAAATGGAATGGAGTTGAAATTCCAATTAAAAATGATCCAAAAAATTCAACTTTTAAACTTGTATATAGACCTTCAAGCTCAAATGGTATAATGTTAGGTAAATTCGTTTTTCCTTATTCTGAAGAAGGTGATTGGAAAAATATCTTAACTTCGGGCTTTCTTAATGGTGGTGATATAGTCTTTGAAAATACTAAACCTAAACCTGTCTCTCCGAAAAAGGCAGATGTCCCTGATTTGGAAGATTTATACTATGTTTATGTTGCTTATACTTTGGGCCTGAAAGAATTACCTCCAAAGACTTCTGAAAATTTCCCTCGTATTAAAATGCTAATTTTATCAAATACCCAACTTTGTCAAAATTGTGATAATACTGGACATCAAACAAGTAAATGTAAACAGCCTTCTAGAGCTGAATAATCCTTATAACGTGTATATGTGTATATTAATGAATTAATCATGATTAATAATGTTATTTTTTTTTTAATTTTCTTTTAGTCTTGTAAAAGAAGCAATAAAAAAAGTGAAATTTTTGTAATTTTGCAATATTTGGTACTTTTCCTACAGAATTTTCAATAAACACAATAGATATTTTCCAAAAACAACTCAAAAAGTTAAAAAGCTGGACTTCTTTGTAAACGTCAAAAATTCATCTTCAATAAGTGATATAAAACCCTCTTACTCTATATACTATGTATGATTAATGCTGTCTTTGAAATTGTCCACAAATGGATAGTTAATGAGTTAGGTAGTTAGCTGATAACTTAAAATTTTTTTTTTTTTTTTGCCGCAAAAACCAACAAATCTTCATTGATTTATTACACTAAGAACCAATTGAATAACTCAAAGCATACCAAAATGTCTATCCTTCCAACTGAGTCCCTTTTGCAAATCAGTGATGATGTTTTATCTCCTTTTGTATCGAATAGTATTGATTTAATCGACATTTCAACTTCTGTTTCGACTTTTGTATTACCTGATTTACCTTCAGATTTACCTTCAGATTTACCTTCTGTTTTACCATCACTAGACTGTTCAGGAGAGCTTCCTCATTCAACATCAGGTACCCCAATATCGTCTCCAATAAAAAAGATTATTACCAGGGTTAGAAAAGTACAGTCTCTTCCCTTATTACTGATTCCTTCTTCCGCAACATCTTCCTTTATTTTAAGCTCACCGGATTCTTCAACTTTCTCACTCAGAAGTCCTATTAGAAAAGCAAAAAGTTTCTTGGTATCTTATAGTCCAGTTGATAGTTTTATTAACCCTTATTACTTTCCCCTTAAGCCAAAATCTCTCCACCCAGATTTTTATGATCTCTCTCTTGAGTCTGTATTTCACTTTACAGAGGATTTAGATGATCAACTAGTTCCTATGGAATGGAAGCAAAGGTATGAATCAATGATTGAGAAAAGATCATCATACTTGGCTACGGACACTCAAAGTCGAAATCAAGAAATAATGGGGATACTTTCTTTAGATGTTCTACAGTTAAGTGATGATGATACATCAAACTTTTCAGTATTTCATTGAATAGCTCTTATAAAAACTATATAAACTGTTTAAAAGTAAAAATTTATATACTTTAATTAAGGACAACTAAATCAAATTCGAATTTAATGGGCTCGTTTTCAGTAATATTGAATTGAAATGGAGGCTGAACTCTAGGACCACAAGCACCAGTACCAACACCATGTTGTTTATAATCAAGTCTAACATATTTTTTTCCACGCTTTACGTCTTTTGGATGCATTGCTTCTTGAACACCATATTCATCAGAAACTTTAAAGTTGAATTGACTTTCACCTCCATTGATAAATAAGCCCTTTCCATCTTCTTTCCCACTCAAGTGAACCCAGTAAGTATCTTCATGATTACCATTTTCTTGGGGGAAATCATAACTATAGTCAAGGTCATTATAATGAGCATCATAAAGATCAAATTTTTGAGACTCTTTTTTATCAGCATAGCTTTCACCAGGACCTCTACCTAACCACTTGACACTTTCCCCAATATCATCATCTAAGGTGAATTCGTATCCAACTCTTGGAATTGTATCCGGAATGTCAGTAAATGGATTGTAGGCAACTGGTATAAGCTCAGTTCTGATACGTATAGCATTTGAAACAACTTCGAACTGTTCAGTCACTTCGAAGCCCCATGATAACTTTGGTGGCCCTATATATGATTTAACAGTAATGTTCTTATCACCATAAGCAAAATCAATAACGTTTTTTTCAGTAAAATTCAATCCGAAACCTTTCCAATAAGGTGCATCGACTGGTTGATCATTATTAATAGTTGGTCTCCAAAAAGTTATGTTGTTAAGGCCTTCATCAATATAAGTTTGACCATCAACTTTCCACCTGACGATGTTACCTTCTATTTTGTCGAAAACAAATTCGAAGTCATCATTTTTCTCAATTATGTATAAGTCAGGAGTTTCATCATACTCAAAGTCATTTCCGTCCTCAATTTTAGGAGCTTCTGGTGAAGAATACAAGAACGATTGACTCCAGGAGACTAGATGATCAGCTGGGACAGCAATGGTACCCTCTTTCAATGTTGCTTGAACATCAATGATAACATAGTCGGAGCTTGAAGGTTTATCATAATCTGGAATTTCAACTTCGACTGTTTTTTGAGGTCCAACTGTTTCATCAATATCAAGAACTCCATCATCGAGATGCGTCTTTTCTATACCGCTATAGCTAGTGATATTGTATTTGAAAACATAATTATCCAAATTTATAAAATCGAAAGTATTCCTGATTTCAATAGTATTATTATTTTGATTAATTGTAATAATGATTGGCTCAATAACTTTTTTATATTCAATTAATCCAGGTGTTGGAATATGCCTTGAGTTAGTAAGACCATCCATTATAAATTGGCCATCATTTGGCCAATCACCAAAATCACCTCCATATTTATAGACATCATCATCAAGGATTCCATGATTGTTCCACTCCCAAATGAATCCTCCTTGAAGTGCCTCATATTTATAAAATAAATCTTGATATTGTCTAATCAAACCAGGACCATTACCCATAGCATGACCATATTCGCATAAAATCAAAGGTTTACCCCTTGGGTTTTGACCAAATTCTTCAACTTCCTCTAATGTAGGATACATTTGACTGAAAACATCAGCAGATGTAGCATTACGGTCTTGTTCATAATGAATTGGGCGACCCAAATCCAAAGATCTAATCTCATCAGCCATTGCAGCATGGTTTCTACCATAGAATGCTTCATTACCAAGTGACCACATGATAATACAGGGTTGATTGAAATCTCGCTTGACCAATCTATGAGCCCTATCAACGTAAGCAGCCTCCCATGTCTGGTTATCAGAAGTAAAAGTTTTAGCTTTATCATAGAGTTTCTTTTCCTCTTCATCGATCAAGCTTCCATCGGAATCATGTTTCAAGACGACATTTTGAAAGCCATGACATTCTAAATCAGCTTCATCAATAACCCAGAATCCATATTTATTCGCAAGTTCATAAAGTTTTGGATGATTTGGATAATGCGATGTACGAATTGCATTAATATTATGTTGCTTCATGATTTTCATATCACGTTCAACAAACTCTAAAGGAACAGCACGCCCATGTTCTGGGTGATGATCGTGTCTATTAGTACCTCTGAAAAGAATTGATACACCGTTAACCCTGAGAGTTTCATTGATCATTTGCACTTTTCTAAAACCGACTTGTTGAGTAATTTCATTCAAGATTTCATTATTATGGCTGACCACTTGCAAGTTTAAAGAATACAAGTTAGGAGATTCGGCCGTCCATTTCTTCGGATTTTCAACAGAGAAAGAGTGATCAAAAGAAGTAGAATTTAAATTGAATGTTTCTCTGAATACAGTACTATTATTCTCATCGAATAAGTTAACTTGAAGTTTATTCTTATTGAGATCAGACCCAGAATTGAAATCAGCATGTAACTTTAAATCAGAATTGGTATATGCTTCATCCAAATCTGTAACAACTTGAAAATCTTCGATGTATCCTTCTTTTCTGAACCCTAAGAGATAAACATCTCTAAAAATACCACTTAGCCACCATTGATCTTGATCTTCGATATAAGTTGATTTTGACCATTTATAAACTCTAACCCAAATTTCATTTTCTTCACCTACTTTGAGGTAATCAGCAATATCAAATTCAGCAGGATTTCTACTTCCCTCACTATAACCAACGAATTTACCATTAACAAAGACATGATAAGAGTTATCAACCCCTTCAAAGCGGAGTCTATAATCAAAATCATCTAGAGAGCTCCAATTTTGAGGAACAGTAAAATTCCTACGATAAACCCCGGTTGGATTATCAGCAGGTGGATAAGGGGGATTTACATTAAATGGGAAAACGATATTTGTATAATGAGGATGACCAAAACCTTGCAATTGCCAATGTCCAGGAACTGTAATTTTTGAATTGAACTCATAATCATCAGGACTGGAATCAGGAGTTGGTGCTTCTAGAGGCAGCAAAGAATAACTAAAATCCCATTCACCATTAAGACTTAAAGATGTATCTTCAGGTATATAGTAAGCTCTTGCGTCAAGACGGTTTACTTGGACCAATTGCGGATCCGAAAGATCAGCAGTAAGAGATTCAACAGTAATAGCTGCTACTGCAATCAATTGAGCAGAAAAGGCAACAGCCAAAGATTTGACAGGATCGAAGCGCATACTTAGTGTTTAACTTGGAAGCTCATGACTAAGCTCCATATGTTTAGCAGCAAACTACCTGATATTTATAGTGCAAATAATCAAGCCAATTAAGAGAATTACTCCAGAACTCATCTAAGAGCACTCAATTGCTAATGGTCTCCACCTAAAAAGGTCACATTTGCAACTTTATTAGATCTTATTGGAGCTAGAGGACTAATTAGAGAAGAAAAATTCTGGGCATGGAGGAAACAATATAGCTACGGGATTTACTATACCTTTTATGTTTTTTTTTTATTGAAAATTTCGCTTTTGAAAGGACAATAAGCTCGGGATTGTGAAGAATTTCTCCTTCTTGAAGTAATACGATTTTTTTTTTTTTTTTAATGTTTTGTTTGCACAAAGCTTCCTTTCCCCACAAGATTCCCTCCACAACATTTTTATTGGGAATGGGCTCGTCCCCATTTGTAATCAGTCTACAGAATGGAGACCAGCCTACTATTGCAGTCATGCTATTAATCAATTCAATTCGATTGAGAACGTATTTAGAGGTTAGGAGAAATTTCTAACTCTAATAATTCAGGAAATCGTATCGCAGTTTACGGCAAAGCCCCGGGATTGCAACCGAATTGCATCCATCTTTGGATGGGCTTGTCCAAATTGAGATCCGAGTCATGCTAGCAATAGTAACAATGACGTATATAATTACAGAGGTAAGAAGTAAACTATACTGGTTATTATAGAAGGTAATCTATGATTATTATAGAAGATAGTCTATATATTTAAATGTGTAGTGATTCTAGATCAAGTGATTCTACATCTTTACCGTCAGTCCATTCATCAATATCTTTTAAATCTTTTATAATATTGATTCCACCGTCTCTTTCTTGAACATCGAAAATGTTTCTGTTTTTAGCAATCTCAGGTCTCCATTTCCAAGCTTCTCTTTTCTCGGGATCTAATCCTTCATCACCTTTAGTAACAACAGCTGCAATATAAGTTCCTATGATTGGACAGAACTTAAACCCTTGACCAGAGTCTCCTGTACCTAGAATTAAACCTTTATGGTCGGGGTGGGTACCAATTAAGAAATTACGATCAGGAGTATCAGTACACCAACAAATTTTAGTTACACTTAAAGGTTTAGCAGCAATTTCTGGGAAAACTTCTTTTAAAAAGATTCTCATATAAGTTTCAGCTTCTTTAGGAATTTGATTTTTATATAAAGGAACCGATTCTTTAATATCATCAGACCAATTGATGTAACCAGGAAATTCATTACAAAGTTTTATCTCATCATTGGAATCTGGTTCGAAGAAAAACCCATGATCTAAACTAAGAACAACTGGAATGTTTCTTAATTTTGTAGCTTCCTCAGGTGTTAATTTAATATGACCAACTGTCCAGCATTTTGCTAGTAATTGACCTTTAAAGTCTAATAGTTTATAAGATTGAGCACCAGCAGAAATGACAACTTTATTAGCGTTAACAATTTGGCCGGAATAAGTTCTAACACCAGTAACTGAGTTATCAGATTTATCATATAAAATTTCATCAACAGAATCAACGATAAATTTCCCACCTAATTTTTTAACTTCATTTGCAATCAACTCTAGAGTTTTGACTGCATATGTCCAACCACATTTCTTAGGTTGATATATTCCTTCCCAGTCTTTGAAACGTTTTGACTGATCAATATTATCATCAATTGATGGTACTAATTTTGAAAATTCTTCTTGCTTAGTCAAACTCTTATATTCAATACCTTTTTCATTCAAGAAATTCTTTCTTTTTTCAAAGTAATCAAAATCTTTTGAGGTGGCATAAATTATTCCTGTTTCATGTAATGCAGGTTTAAAAACAGGATCATTTTGCCATAATTCTAAGGACTTCAATGCCAATTCAGAATAAAAACGATGAGATACCGAACTTTGTAAGATCTTATTAACATCATTACCAGCAGATAATGGAGATGGAACCTCATAAGGATCGATCACAGTTACATTTGTTTCTCCTTGTCGTAATAAATGTAAAGCTGTAGATAACCCAAATGTACCTGCACCAATAATTAAAATTTGATCTTTTTCAGTCATGTTTGATTGAATTTCAACGGTTTAATAAGATTTTCTCGATAATTGGGATTCTTATATAGTTGAGAGACTTATAAAATTGAGCAATACATCGTTTATCTAAAGTCTGAAGTCATACGATCAGGGGTTAGTCATCATGATTATGTCAAGGAAGGTCGAATCAATAATTTGCTTTGTGTAGAGTTCGCGCGAGGAGAGGAAACGGAATAATGGAATTTGCCATACGAGCCATACTAAGTTTTAGCGCAGTTCCACATAATTTGAAATTATAATATTACATAATTTTCATCTACAATTGTTAATAAAGTACGTTAAAGGAAACCAAATCGATATGTCCATAATTATAAAGGTATATAAAAAACAACTATCACATTCACGTAAAGTTTTCAAAATTTAGAAAAAAAAACAGAAAACGAGAAAAAGGAAAGCTTGTATAGCTAAAAAGAAAGAAGAAATAAGAGAAGACTAAAAGGGGAAGTCATAGCCAGATGACTTACAAAGACCAGAAATCAGTCAAGTTACCACCAGCACCATTGAAGATGAGGAGGTTGGGAGATTGACCATCAGTGAGACCTTGAATAACACCTTTAGTAGCATACTTGATAACCTTATCTTTCAAAGCCAAAGGATCGAGTAAACCATCTTTACCGACAGCATATTGAGAATTAATATCTGGTTGTAAAGATAAAAAGTAAGATAACAAACCAGCAACATGAGGAGAAGCCATTGAGGTACCAGACATTTGAGCAGTATCAGACCAAGCAAAAGTTGATAAGATATCGACACCTGGAGCAAAGATATCAACACATCCACCCCAATTTGAGAATGAAGCTTTTTGATCAGCATTATCAGAAGCACCAACGGTAATTGGGCCAATAGCTCTAGCAGGAGAGTATTCACAAGCGTTGGCATCATCATTACCAGCAGCAACGGCGATATGCAAACCAGCATTAGAACCAGCATTGGTAGCTAAATCCAAAGCATCAGTAGCTCCACCACCAATAGACATATTGACGGTTGAACCTTTAAAGCCCTTCTTTTTGGCAGAAACCTTTTCTTTGTGATCATTAACGACAAATTCAATACCTTTAATGATATCGGAAGTAGTACCAGAACCCAAAGCATTCATAACACCAACAGCAACCAATTCAACATTCTTAGCAACACCATAAGTTTTAGAACCAATGATACCAGCACAATGAGTACCATGACCATGAGCATCGAATTTTAAGTGAGGGAAAGGTACAGCATCACCCCAAGAAGCACGACCTTCAAATTCTTCGTGTTCAACTTTAATACCAGTATCAATAACGTAAGCAGTAACCCCTTCACCACCATTATTATCATATAAAAAGTCAGTTGAAGGAGAAAGATCACGTTGACTGATTCTTGCCAAAGCCCAAGTAGCATCTTTTTGAATATCAAATTCATTAATTTGCATGATGGCATCACGTTCAATAAATTTAACCATTGGATTAGATTGAATTGATTTAATCATAGCATCATTAAAGTAACCAAAATAACCACCAAATGATTCAATATTGAAAAACAGAAGACCGGTATTACCAAGTTTTGAAAATAAACCAGTATCCATATTTTTAATCATATTAGAGTGTTCAGTAGAAATCCACAGTTTATGTTCATTCACTTGAGATAAGGTCAAGTCATCTTTGAAAACAATGATATATCTGTTTGGAATAATCTTATCAATGGCTGCTTTACTTAAAATAGGAGCCAATTCACCGTTAGCATTCGATAAAACTTGTTGGTCATTATGACGTTGGTCACTAACCTTTTCAATGGTTGGATGGGTAAGTAATTGGTCAAAATTTAAAAGGGTCTTTAAGTCAGGGATGACCAATCCCATAACCAAAGAAAGGTGCAACAAGAGAGTAGCCACAATGATTTTGGATTGCATTGTAGAATTAATAGTTAATCAAAAAGAAGAAGAAGAAGAAGAAGAAGTAGAAGATAATTTTGCCTTCATATATTTTTGAGTATTCTGGGGGGGACTATACTGCTTCTCGTTAGGGGCCATACCTTTTTTGTACAGGACAACCCGTTGGCACTATAGCCAATGACTTAACAACTTATATACAGGCATAGTCTTATCTTAAACCTTAGCTAAGTAGTTTTACTATCTTCTAATCGTATAAATATATAATACCCATACAGTGAATACTACCAGATGACGAACGTGTGCCATTCAAGTAAGGATAACCAATGGTAATTTGATAAAGTAGATGGCTGGAAAACTTGCAACTGACTCTCGATGTAGCCATTGCTGGGTACTCTGGTTCCAGAAGTTTACACAAAAAGAAAAAAAAAAGAAAAATCAAAAAAAGATGTACGGGTTGATTTAAACAAAACACCCATACCCCATTATATAATAGTGCTCATATATACGCTCATAGCTTCAGCAATTAAGCTGGCAGGCCATACAATGGACTGGGTAAATGTCATCATCGCACTGACCACGTATTTTCCCCCATACAAAAAAAAGAGTTGAAAAAAAACACCAAAATAAAATAACACCTAGCCGCCCAGTTGAAAAAAAAAAAAAAACTAGGAAAAGTGTGAGAAATAGCGTATAGATTTTGATTTTGATTTTATAAAAACTAGTATAAACCTTGAAATTATTTACGATCTGATCAAAATCAATTCATCACAAATCATTCTTGATTAACCATCCTTGACCTAACCATCACATTCATTAGAATCTTATCAATTGAAACAATTCACTGTCGTCCTAGGGTTTTAAATCTGTATTTATTATTATTGTTTGTTTTATTGATCGTGTCATAAATAATGTCCAGTAGAAGAAGAGCATACCCACAACCTCAATATGCAGCTGCTCCTCCAGCTGCTGATCCTCTGCAATTCCAACAAGCTCCTTATGGTGTTGCTCCAGTCGGTGGTGCTCCAGCCCCAGGTGCTCCAGTTGGTGGCGCTCAACCGGGTTATGGTGTTGATCAATTGAATCAGGGTTTCCAAAATTTGAATGTTGCTCAACCAGCAACTGCTTCTCCTTATCAACAACCTTATAATGCTTATCAACAACAAGCTGGTCAAAACCCCCTTCAAACCCCACAACAAGCCCCTCAACAACCATATGATCCTTATCAACAAGTTGCTGCTCAAGCTGGTGCTACTGGTGCCGGTGCTTCTCCTTATGGAGCTCCTCAATATCCAGTTGGTGGTGCTTCAGTTGGTGGTGGTTCTGCTTATGGTCAACCTCCTTTAAATCAATTATATAGTACTGATTTATTGAGAGAATTACCTCCTCCAATTAGTGATTTATCTTTACCTCCTCCTCCACTTATATTACCCCCAACTGCTGCTGTTGTACCAACCTCTGAGTATTCAAATGCCAATCCTGAATACTTTAGATCAACTCTTAATGTCATACCTAACAATCATTCATTATTGAAAAAGAGTAAATTACCTTTGGCTTTGGTTGTTAGACCTTATGGAGATTTACATATTGATTCTGAAAATATTGCAGTTGCTTCTGATACTTTAATTGCTAGATGTCGTCGTTGTCGTGGTTATATCAATCCTTTCATTACTTTAACCGAACAAGGTAGACGTTGGAGATGTAATTTTTGTAATTTACAAAATGATATTCCAAGTGGATTCGAATACGATGCAATGCATAACCCAAAAAATAAATTTGAAAGACCCGAATTAAATCATTCCGTTATTGAATTCATCGCTCCAAAAGAATATATGGCTAGAGCTCCTCAACCAGTTGTTTATACTTTTATTATCGATGTTTCTGCTGATGCAGTTTCAAGTGGATTAACATCTACCATTACTAGAACTATTTTAGAAAGTTTAGATCGTATTCCAAATGAAAAGAAAACTACTAAAGTTGCCTTTATTGGGGTTGATTCTAATTTACATTTCTTCAGATTTAATGAAGGCTTAGAAGGAATTGAATCTTTGATCGTTTCTGATATTGATGAACCTTTCCTTCCTTCACCTGAAGGATTATTAGTCAATTTAGAAGAAAATAGAGTTGCCATTGAAAAATTACTAATCGATTTCCCTACATATTTTGAAGGCACTGCTAACATTAATTTTGCTCTCGGTCCTGCTTTAAAAGCTGGTCATAAAATGATTTCTAGTATTGGTGGTAAATTAATTTGTTTCGCTGCTACTTTACCAAATATTGGTGAAGGTAAATTACTGGTTAGAGATGAATCTCAAAGTGGTAAACCAAAAGAATCTCAAGTCTTATTAAATGCTGCTGATAAATTTTATAAAAGTTTTGCTGTTGATTGTAATTCTGTTCAAGTAACTGTTGATTTATTCTTAACTGCTACTAAATATCAAGATGTTGCCACTTTATCCAACTTACCTCGTTTTACTGCTGGTCAAACTCATTACTATCCTGCTTGGACTTGTGCTAAGACTGAAGATGTTACTAAATTATCTAGAGAAGTCAGTGAACATTTATCAATGGATATCGCTTTAGAGGCTGTCTTAAGATGTAGAGGTTCAACTGGTCTTAGAATGAGCTCATTCTATGGTAACTTCTTCAATAGATCCTCTGATTTGTGTTCATTCCCATCTTTCCCAAGAGATCAAAGCTATACTATTGAAGTTTCAATTGAAGAAACTTTAACTAAACCTGTTGTTTACTTCCAAGCAGCTGTTTTACACTCTACCTGTTTTGGTGAACGTAGAATCAGGGTTATGAATTTAGCTATTCCAACTTCTTCTAAAATCGACGATATTTATGCTTCTGCTGATCAATTAGCCATTGCTAATTTCTTCACCCATAAAGCCGTTGAAAAAGCTCTCGCATCATCCATACCTGATGCTAGAGAATTGCTTGTCAAATCAGTAACCGATATTTTGAATGTTTACAAAAAGGAATTAATCTCTGGTAATGTTTCAGGCTCATCACCATTACAAATTTCAACAAATTTAAGAATGTTGCCATTATTATTATTTTCTTTAACTAAACACTTGGGCTTAAGAAATGAAAAAGTTCCATCTGATCATAGAGCTGCTGCTTTGAATAATCTTGCATCATTACCAATTCCTCATTTGATTAAGTATATTTATCCAGCTGTTTATTCTTTACATAATATGCCAGATGAATGTGGTTTACCAGAACAAATTGTTCAACTCAATGAAGAAACTGGCGAAGAAGAAACTGTCACTTCTACAGACATTTTACTTCCAGAACCAATTAACAACTCTAAAGAATCTTGGGAAAATTATGGTTTATACTTAATTGATAACTCAACTGAATTATTCTTGTGGGTATCTGGTGACGTCGTTCCTGAATTAGTCAATGACTTATTCGGTGCAAATAGCTTATATGAAATCCCAACAGGTAAAACCGAGTTACCTGATATTCCAATTGAGCAATCTGAATTCAATTATAAAGTTCGTCAAATCATTGGTAAAATCAGAGAACAAAAGGATTCTATTACCTGGAAGAACTTGTACGTCGTCTTTGGTGGATCTTCTAATGAACCGCTTGATGTTTCTCAACAACGTGATTTGATGGCATTAAGATTATGGGCATTGAGTTGTTTGGTTGAAGACAAATCTCATACTGAAATTGGTTATAGAGAATTCTTATCGCAATTGAAGAGCAGAGTTGCTGTTTAAGCCTGAGTTTTGTTAATTCGCCTTTTCCATCCTTTAATTCTACTACTGTTAAATTTTATACAAAAATACATTTCAAGAAAATACAAAAAAAACTGATCTAAAAATTTCAAAAATTTTTTTTTTTCTATATAATACATTTAGAAGCTTTATTGTACATTTGTAATTTTATTTCGATTCTATGTAACTTTCATTACTTTAACTCAGAAACAATTCGTTCAATTTACTTGCCGGAACCAATGAGATCGACAGCGTCAATCAATAGATCGCGTTCATAAGCTTCAAAAGTATCTTCAATAGTACTTCTTATACCAGTTTGGTAAACTTTCAAGTTTTTAGCGATTGGTCCACCTCTTGCCATAGTTGCCGCAATATTCTTTTTGAATTTAAGCGATAAATTAGTCCAATAAACTTGCGATATTGTCTTGCCATCAAAGTTCTTAGAGACGAAGTCAAGTAAGTTTTTGGCTTCTTCATTAAAAACCTCACTATCAAATTGATTTGGCGTGGTAGACGCTATATTTGTAAGATTTGCTGATCTTAGTATATTAGTCAATGTATTTATGTATTCATCTGAGCTTGATTTGATATCCTTAACCACTGAAGTAAAATTACGTGGTGACTGTAATGATCTAGTTAATTGAGTAAGAGAAGTTTGTACGTGCTTGTTAATGCACGATTTTTCCACGATCTGATGAAGTTCCCGTTCTTCTAGTAAATATAATGCTATCAAATTATTCTGTAATCCAACATTAGATACGGAGAATGATGTGTGATGATTTAGATCTTGAGATATGAATTGGTTTAGTTCACTAATTAAGCTGGTCTGTTTGTTCAATTGGATTGATTGATAGTCTCTAATAAATTTGATTGAAAAGAGATTATTCCCTGCGTTACCACCATTAAGTGGGCTAGTTTTATTACCATCTTTTTCTGAACCATAGAATTGAGCAAGCTGTTTATGTAATTTAGCTAATCTTATAATTTCTTTATTGTTATTTGTGTTTTCAACGTCAGCAGAGTCATAAGTTTTCTCAGAATCTTCCAATTGTTGAAGTAAGAAAATAAAATAGCCAGAACCTCTGACCAAGTTTAATGTAGCATGTATTCTCTTCATTGCATCATTCATTTTGAAGGCATCATCGTAAGGTTTTATCACATTCTCTTTTATTCTTTGAAATGAATTATTGACTCTTTCAAGAGATGGATTGATTGAATCATTGAATGCAGATCTGGTATCTTCGATTTTAGTGAAATGAGATATCAATGAATCATTATTATTAGAACTGATCGTTTTCATACGTTTTTCACACTCATTGATATCAAATTTAAGTTTCTTTATTGGTGTTAATAAATCTAATTGTGTATCATCATTATCATTAGTGGCTAGTATTATATTGTTTGCAAACTGTGGGGCTTGAAAGTCAGGCTCAAGGAAAGCTTCAAAGTCCTCAAGCTCATCTCTTTCAGTTGTAGACACCATGACTCTTTGACGTTCTTCTTTCTATAATCTTATAGTTTAATTGGGCTGCTTAAGTGGCCTTTTTCAATCCGCGTTGCACTCAAATGTCGATTTTTTTTCTTACTACAATTTGTTTTTCTGGCGAAAAATCTCACTAGGGGGTCTATAAGAATTGGTCATATTTAATATATGTATATATACGTAAGATACCTGAGTTATTCTGTTTTATATTTCGGTTTAGATGGCGTAGTAGCTTTGGAATGATTACCTTTATTTAGATTGAAACGTGTTGATTTTGATTTGAAAGTTTTTTGGCCGTAATGTTGCCTTTTAAGTTTTGCATCCTTTTCCTTCTGTATCTTCTTTTCAATTCTCCTACGCTCGAGTTTTCGTTCACGGCATACAGCTTTGCTATCTCTTTTCTTCTTTCCAGCCCTCCTGCTATGTGATTTCTTTTTCTGTTTTGCTATTTCATCTTCTATTTTGGCATTATGTGCTTGTAGATCGATACATCTCCAAGGTTTTGGATCTTCGGCTGGAATCGATATTTGAACTTGTTGATATATATCATCTCCAGAAACAGCAGCTCGAATGAACTGCGTCTTTTGTTCATCTGAATAAGATGCAAAGTAATAATCTATAGGTCTTTCATTTTTGATGACTTCGAGCGATTCTTCTCTAAGGGAGACTTTCATTATTTTAGATTTTGATCGACCTCTTTCATTTTGCTCATCCTTGTCGACATCCATAGAATTATCTTGTGGTTTATTTGATGTTACAGGGGTAGGGGCAGCAAATAGCGGGAATTCAAATTCATCATCACTAGCTTCTTGTGGCTTCTCTTCTGTTTGTTCATGGGGTCCATCGGGTGATAGACTAGTCTCATTTGACACTTCATCATGACCTGCTCCATTTTTAGTGTCATCATGATCATTATCAACTTCTATGAAGTCAAATTCGAAGTTGCTAGGCATATAACTGGTTGGGTTTTCATCATTTTCAGATTCATATTCAGACTCTGAATCATATAGAGATGCCCTCGATATTCTATTGCAAGTGTTAGTATAAAGCCACACAGTTTTTAATCGCAGAGTTATCTAGGGTACATACTTTTTGTATTGGGACATGAAGAAATATTATTATAGTTGTATGATAAAGATTAGTTATCTTTACTCCATCATCATTGAAATATTCTGTATCACATCATGCGCAGAGAATTTTTTTTTTTTTTTCTATCTTTTTTTTTCCTTCGAGCGTAGAAGGTGGAGATTCGATGTTACAATAACGGAATACTAAATATTAAGTCATTAATTAAAATTTATAAATAATACATAAGCAGTGAAGAGAGAATAAAATGTATAGGCATCAATAATATACAGGCGTGAAATACGTAAAATTAGAATTATAGGATAAAGATTCGTCTCGAGTGATTGAATACATTGTTTTTTTTTGTTTTTTTTATTTTTTTTCGTTTCATTGGAATCTCTAAAATATGTTCACCATATTGGTGTATTTGATTTCCTTATTACTCTCAAAGCATCTTGACGAAGCCTTAATTTAGGGGGAACGAAATGGGCTTGTTGCACGGTTTCGGTGTCAACAAAAATATCATTTTGATCAGATAAAACATCAACCTGAACTCTGCGTTGCTCGTCAAAGGGTAACAATGACTCTAAATCGACGGGTGTAATAAACTTCTTGTTCCAAACAAGATCAGATATCTCTGGATATTCCTTTTCGAATAAAGGCTTTACTTCAGAGAGCTTAATAAAATTTAGTAACAAAACCTTGAATTTGGAATGTCCATCTTTTTGTAAATTCAAGTATGGGTTCGAAGGATCAATTCCAATCATGTTATAGAAAAGTATCCAAGTTCTGGATTTATTTTCTAGACTAAGCTCGATTTTCGAGCTCAAATTAGCCTTCTTTTCCAAATCAAATATAGGTAAAGCCGTCATCAAGGAAACTTGGAGATCAATGACATACTCTTCGTCATTGATATTGAAAATATACAATGGTACAAATTTGGCAAGTTCCTCTGAACTACGTTTAGCCCCGAATTTGATTGATCTCAAACCAATCGGATAATTGTCAATACATTTTTTCTGTTGAAGAGCTTCACGTTTAGATTCGAGTTGACGATTAGCCTCAGCAACTTCTTGAGCTTCTTTCAATCTCTTTTCACGTTCTAAAATTTCCAACCTCTTTTGTTCTTCAATTCTCTTTTCTTCTTCTTCTTTTCTCTTACGTTCTTTTTCTTTTTCAGCCTTGATGAAAAATTCTTTTCTGGCCTTCTTCTTTGCTTCTGATTTTTCTTGCCATATTCTGGCTTCTTCAGCGATTTTTGCTCGTTGTTCTTCTTGAGCCTTGGTGAGAGGAGCCGGAACAGGAGAAGGTGATTGAGTGATGTGTTTATTGGATACTTCTTTTTCAGGAGACTGACTAGGCTCTATGCTTGGACGATGGGATTGTTGTATCTGCGCAGGAGTTGTTGGGGATTGGTCTCTTGAATTGGTACGTCTTAATTCATCAGAGGGTTCAGGTGTCCTACCTTTGGGGAAAGTACCAATTGGTTGGGCCTTCTGTTTATCAAATTCTCTTGATTTAACCTTCTTTAATTTCTTCGTATTTATCAGGTCAGTAGAAGCCTTACGCTTCTTACCAAGACTGAAATCTTCTGATTGGTCCTGGTCACGAGACGTTTTACTAGAAATAGCTTTTTCTTTTTCTCGTTCCTTTTCTTTTTCTCTTTCTTCTTTTTCCTTCTCTTCTTCTTCTTCCTGTTCTTTTTCATTTGCTTCTTTTGAATCATTATCACTTACTTCTGATTCTTGATCAGAATCTACGGAACTTTCCAAGTCTTTACTTTGGCGGTCTTTCAAGTTTTTGGCATGCTTGAGCAGGCCAGACTCATTTTCAGGTTCAGAAGATGCTTCAATTGTCTTGTGTTTAATGGTATTATCTGTCATAGAGTCCACGTTGGTACTTTGACCTGACTTGCTGATGCCATCATTAGAATTCCCCAAGATCTTGCCTTGAAGTAATTCAACTTCTCTAGGATCATAATGAGCTGAATATTTTGCAATTTCTAAAGCATTTAATCCATCCTCTTTTCTCCTTATAGTTGGATCAGCACCTCTAGAAAGTAAAAATTTAACAACTTCATAATTTCCGAGACCAACAGTAGATGAAAGAGCAGTTAAACCAACTTTATTTTCTTGATTGATATCATAAGACCCAGGATTCAAACCTAACAATATATCAACCAATTCAACATGACCATTTCTTGCCGCTAAATTTAAAATATCAGGTTTACTTTGAAGATTGTAATTATGAGCAAAAAAATCACTAGCTGCTGCTTCTTTCATACCTTGGGCAACGTACTTATAGATGGTCGATGTGGCATTCTTTTTCTTAGACAAGTCAGCAAAATAATCTTCATATGGGTCTTCAACAATACGAGTTGGGGCCAATGGAATCGGTGATTTATCTGATGAATCACCCTTCTGAGACTCCAAAGCCTTTTCCAACAATTCAATTATTTCTTCATAACCTTCCTCGTCAGAATGTAAGTGTGAAATTTTTGTTAAAGCAGTATAACCGTCAGAATTATAGATTCCTGCATTAGCTCCATTGTCTAATAAAAGTTTAACAGTGTCAACATGTTTATTTTCAGCAGCATCCATAAGTGGGGTTTCAGAGTCACCAGCTTCAATAGCTTGTTTATTAACATCAGCACCATGTTCAATTAAATATTTAACAACGTCTGTATGTCCGACCAATGCGGCTTCATGCAAACAGGTGAATCCACCAAAATCACTCTCATTCGCGTCCGCACCAAGACTGATATATCTTTTAATATCAGCTATATCACCTTTTTTACATGCACGTTGAAGTAAGCTTCGGCCACTTGAGTCACGTTTAATTTTATAAGAGCCTTTAGGTTTTGCAGGAATCGATGCTGGTTTTTTAGAAGTATCTTGCTTAGTTATTGAAGTTGATCTAGACTTAGATAATTTAGAAGGTTCTTCCGAAGATTCCCTTTCATTGATGTTATTTGAATCGTCATCACTTTCTTCGTCCGACAGGATTAATTTTCTATTTCTTGGTTTCTTTCTTGATGGTTGTTCAAGTTCATCATAATTCTTCTTACGAAGCAATTTTCTTCCTTGACGAATTCTCGGAGGTGAATCTGTAGCAATTGTTTCAACTTCAGAAGAGTCATCTCCATCAGATTTCCCATTTCTCTCCTCACCGTCATCTTCATCATCACTAACAGCAACAGAAGGTGATTTTCTTATTGTGTTTCTTTTCTCGACTTCTAAATCTTTACCAAGCGGTTCATCAAAAGCTTTTGCACGTTCATCACTAATTGCAGTTAGTGTTGAATCAGTGGCCGAAGTAGGGACCTCAGTAGCTGGCTTAGAGTCTTTGGATGACTCGTTAGAATCTTTATCCCTCGATTCTTCATCAAAAGCAAGTGACTCAGGGAGCTTTGACAGATCACCTTCTTTTTCACGAGATAAACTTTTATTATTAGAGCCTTCAATTGAATCTTTAGGTTTAGAAATATCAATTGCATCTTTAGGTTTTGAATTATCATTCGAATCATTAGGTTTAGAATTATCAACTTCAGGCTTAAATTCAGGAGTCACTTTGGAAAGTTCTGAGTTCTTGTCAACATTTTTATCATCTTTTTGTTCTACTGATGATTCTCTCTTGTATGATGGAGATTCTGATTTTTGAGAAGTATTCTCTTTAGCTTTACTCTTGGTGATCTTCAAATAATCTGCAAACGAGGTCTTCTGGTTTTGAACTGGAGGAGTAGGAGTATTGGTTTTCGAAGAAGTTTTAGAATCATTCACTTTTGCAATAGAGTCAGTTTTATGAACTGATGGGGATTCATCTTTCAGAGCTGAATTATTATGTTCTGGATTCAGCTTAACTTCATGTCCGTCACTCTTAGGTCTTTGGACAGGTTCTTTTGACTTCAAGCTTTCATCGTCAGGAGAAGAGTTTTCTTTCGTTGCTTTCTTTTCTTTCGGTAATTCTTCAACCTTAGTAGATGTAGGTCTTCTTTCAACCGAAACGCGTTTTAGTTCTTTATTTTGAGAGTCTCCTGAAGATTCATTGGTAGATATACTCGATTTAGCCTCTTTATTTATAGTGGTAGGATCGTTGATCTCTTTGGATACACTTGAATGTGCTTCTTTGGATTTGAGATCAGTGTCTTTAGGAATACTAGAGGATCTTTCTTTGTTTTTTGGTAATGATTCTTTATCTTTGGAAACGGTAAAACTTTTTTCTTTACTTATGTCATCTGCAATATCTTTAGAATTATCTTTAGACCTATCTTTAGAATTATCTTTAGAATCGTCCTTTGATCTATCTTTTAAAGTATCCTTTGGTATATCCTTTGAATTATCCTTTGAAGTCTCTTTCGAAACAACTTGAGATGCATTTTTTGAGGTGTCTTTGGATACATCTTTGAGAGTGGGTTTAGGAGGTTCGTTAGGGAGATTCTTGGAGATTTCTTTATGGGTATTGTTATCTTTATTATCATTATCATCAACATAATCATCATCAAACAAATGAAGCAATTTAGGATTAGTTATAGTAGGACTTGGCGAGTTTTGCTTACTTGAATTTTGTTTTGATATTAGTGGATTTGATGAAGGAGATAAAGATTTTTTCAGTTTTTCAAACTCCAATTTTCTATTTTCATCAGTTGAATAAGTTGAACGTTTATTGATATCATCTTTTTTCCTTTCATAATCTTTTGAACTTTTCAATGAAGATGACGAACGTTGTCTATCACTTGAATAATGGTCAGTATACTTATTACTTGGACCTGATGTTCTTCTATCATCTTTTAATGAGCCACTTATTCTTCTTTGATTAGTTAATGACGAAGACGAGGATGAAGATGGGTATCTACGATCATCAAACAATCCTGGTTTTTTAGAAGATGGAATAGAGGATCTTTTATCATCATCAATTGAAGATTTTCTTCGATCATCAATATATGAAGAAGTGATTGATGCATTGGAAGAGCGTCGACTATTATTCAAACTATTAGGAGGAATTGAAGTTGATGACCCATCATAATTCAATTTTGAAGATGAAGAAGATGAAGTATATGAAGAAGAACGATTAAAATCCTTATATTTATCCTTTGGTCTTATACTTTGTTTTGAAGATGATGGAATAATTGATGATCTATTTTTTGGAGGATAAGAATCATATTTTTCATACTTCTCATAGCCTGATTTTTTTCTTAAAAATTGAGAAGATGGACCTGGTTCAATACGTTCCCGTTCACGTTCCCGTTCACGTTCACGATGACGGTCTCTTTCTCTATCTCTTGGTGGTTCACGGTCTCTATCATTTGATGGGGTAGTTCTATAGTTACCATAATAATCTCTATTGATAGAAGACGAGTCATTATTTCTTCTACTATAACCACTGGCCAAGTTTTCATTCAAAGAGCTAACACTTGTTTGACTTCTTCGATTTATTGAGTTTGGATTACCGTTTGCGTTGTTATTATTGAATTTATTACCATAAAAATTCCGGTCTTTATCTCTTGAATTAGAGGGAGTCGAGCTGGAGCTAGACTTGGGACTGTAATGATTACTATTATTACTCGACATTCTAACTTTGTTATGTTTTCTTTTTCTTTTTAATTATATTGACTTGTTTCAATCATCAATTGAAGTGTAACTTCATATATAGTCACAATCCTCTTTCACTTAATCGTATTGTATTGATATTCAAGCTTGTTGATATAGTTAGCGCCGTGTATAAAGTAATTCGAGTAGGATTTGTAAAGAAGGTGAACCCAATATTAGACTATTTTTGATAAATTATACATGAAACAAGTAGTACTGGCTTAAAAATTTTCTTACGAAGTTTACAAAACCAGAAAAAAACAAAAAAAAGAGCGGCACAGAAGAAACCCATACACCAAACCCATACACCAGAAATTTCCAAAAAAAAAAAATTGCGCCACTTAACACGACCTCTCGTCTCAGGAATTGTTTCAGGATAACCAAATAGGATAAAAGGGCCAAACCAGGGGAATCGCAGCCAAATTTTCGTTTAAGGTATAGTGAGATAGGGAATAACTAGTATGATTTACAAAGAGAAATGAAATGGTATAGGACAACGAGTGTTTTTTATATTTTTCTGTTCAAAGAAACAAAGTTAAATAAGATATTTCCAGTAAGAAAACGGGGCATGCAAGGATATATTAGTGATATGTATACAGAGAAATGAAGACGGAACAAAAAAAAAAAAAAAAAATAAAAAAAAAAGAGTCAGAAGGGTATATGAGAGATTGAAACATAGGAGACATTAATGATTAAAACACCAAACGAGAGAGAGCGGAAAAGGGAAGAATGAGAGTAAGAAGAAGTAAAGTAGAATTGAATAGTAGTAGCAGTAGAATAATAAAAAAATAATAATAACAAACGAAGAATAGAAAGTAGAATAGAATCTTTTAGTTAGCAATAGAATCACCAAATTCCATTAATTCAAAGATTAAACTCATATTGGGACAAATTCTATCACAACGTTCAATAGAATAACCATCATGACGTAATTCATCGGCGATTTTATTAATTTTTGGATCCTTGTTATTATTATTGATCTTATTAGTGGGTATAGTAGTATTAATAGAATTATTAATACCATTAGTACCACTTTTAAGTAATTCATAAGCATCATTAACACCAATTTTAAATTTTTTCATAAAATAAGCCACCACCACACAAGCAGATCTTGAAACTCCACATTGACAATGAATCAAAATTTTTCTTTTGGGACCAAATTTTTTATCGGAATCATCGAATTGGGCAATTTTATCGGTTAAAAATGGTAAATCCTTCAGAATTGAAGAAGTATGAGACCAAGGAATATACATATATTGATGATTATTATTATTGGTATTATTTGAATAAGTTAAAGATAAATCTTGACATTCTTTTGCCACGTTAATAACCAAATCATAATCATTAATATTAATTTTATAATCACTCATATTTGGATCTGAAAATAAATAAATCAGATCATTTAAAACATTTGCTGGTCCATTATGATATGCATTCAATTGACTTTTTTCTTGTAATTCTTCTGGTACAATTTTTTTGGTTGAAGATGATAAATTGGAAGTTAGGTTGGGATATTGTTGTTGAATAACATTTGATTTGGGGAAATCATTTAAATTAACCGATTGAACTTTATTAATTAAATTCATTTCATTATTAATTATAAAGGGACTTCTTAAATTATCTTTAATTGAAGATTCATCAAATTGATCATTTTGAAATTGATTCATTTGAAAATTGAATTCATCACTTTGTTCCAAAGGAAATTTAAAATTTGATAATTGAGGAGTAGTTTGACTTCTTAATGGAGGGTTAAATTGTAACGTGGGGGGATTTATTGGAGTATTGGCAATGGTTGGAGTAACCAAATCATTAGTACTAATTTTTTTATTTTCATCACTCGGTATTGATAAAGTTAAAGTTTTACGACGAGTGATTGAAGGAGGATTAAAGGGTAATGTATCGATTGAAGAATTTGAATTTAGACTTGAATTATCGATTTCTGGAGAAGAATTTGAATTTGAATTTGAATTTGAATTTGAATTTGAATTTGAATTTGAATTTGAATTTGAATTTGAATTTGAATTTGAATTTGAATTTGAATTGGGATTAGTGTTAGAATTTGATTCTGATTTTAAATTGAGGGATAAATTTTTCATATTAAGATTACGAGCTGATGATAAAGAAGAAGGTTTACGAGAATGTTTTGGAGAATAATTGATTGAACCGCCAATTGAATCTAGCAGAGGAGGAGGTTGAGGAGATGAAGTCGAAGTATTATTATTATAATTTGAATTGGGTGATGAAAATGAATAACTAGAAGATGGAGAACCATTCATAAGACTATTACCAAGGGGTAAACTTGAATAATGACTAAATCCCGGACGAGGGATTTGAAAGGGTAAAGAAGTACTAGTAGTCATACTGTTATTCTTGGAATTTTTATTTGAATTTGAAGAAGGAGAATTCGTTGGAGTAGTAGATCTTAAATTTACCGTTGATTTATTACTGGTATTAGAAGAAGGTGACGAATTAGTACTTGATGATTTGGTTTGTCTTTGATTAGAAGTAAAAGCAGGAACAGGAGGAGGGTGAGGATTCAATAGGAAAGGATTTGAGGACATAATCGAACCTAACAACAAAACAAAAAAAAATCTTCAGAAAACCGGAATCTTGAGAGAATATAAAAGATTATTTTTAATGACTGGAAAATCAGATAATGAAATAGATAAACGGGTAAAGGACAAGCACGAGTTTGAAACAAGTATGGCAAAAGCACAAACAATTAAGAAAAAAAATTACAAAAAAACCAAAAAAAAAAAACAAAAGGGAAAAGTGAAAGAGGAAAGGAAATTTGATGATCGAAATGGAAATTGGAATTGGAAGTAAAAATAGAAACTTTGACTAGACAACCTAAAGGTAGCAAGACAACAACAACAACACCAGGCTTTTAGATGAAACTAAGAAGTAAAAAGAATAAGTAACAGAAAAAACCAATAAAAAAAAGAAGAAGATTTAAAAACTAAAAAAAAACCCACCCGAACTGTTTCTCTTGAGACCTATAAATTTTTTTTCTTTTTGTCTTTTTTAACTTTTCCTGTCTTTTTCTTTTTGTCGTTGAGAAAATACGCACACACAAAAATAATTAGGTACGGATAAAAAAAGACAAGAGAAAAACCAGGGACAAAAAGGAACCAACAGGAACCAACAGGTACCAAAAGGAAAGGGAACAAAAATGATATAAGAAGTCAAACATTATATTCCATATGATTACAATTTAACTACATTCAATTACTGAATTCAATTACTGAATTCAACTACAATTGGTATGACTCGGTGTACGTTTGGTGTTTAGTTTTTCAGTTTGAGCACACACGACTCTCTGTCTAGCCCACCCCCCTAAGGAAGTTTCCATTTTATCTAGAAACATTTTATGTAAGGTACCCATAGACAAATCCTTAATAAGTAATACTCAGCAATTTACGTTTTGTTAATTAAAACCTTTAATTTGTGTTCATCGGCTATATATATTGTTGTGTAGTCAATATTTGTTTCTAACATACTGAGTTATTACAAACTTGAAAAATAGAAAATTAGAAAAATTAGAAATGTAGTTGGAAAATATAAAAACAAAAAGGGTTAAAAAGGTAAAAAGAAATAATCAACTCCTATTCAAAAAAGTTAAAATAGCATAATCCATTTGATCTTATATGCTAATTTTAAATTCTAATACTAATTTTAATTTTCAGTACTAATTTTAATTATAGTTTTTTCAGGCTTATGAAAATTGAGTCGTGCACATAATCCTACCCCTTTATAAGGTATTGTAGGTGTTTGACATATTAAAAATTGGGCAGTATCTTAATTTGTTCATAACTAGTTCAGTTGCAAAAAGCATATTGACGATAATCATTCTCGTCTTAATGTTTGACGATGTAATTAATCCCTCATTTTTGCAACTCTCGTTGGATATACAACTTACTGTTTAAACCCCTTACCCTAGTCATATGTACTTTCATTATGTCTTCTATACTTCATTACATGTTAGTACATAAGTACATTAGTCCATCAGTAAATCAGTACATTAGTACATTAGTACAATAGTGCATCAATACATAAGTACATCAGTACATTAGTAAATCAGTACCAGTAAATCAGTTCAAGATGTAGTTAATGTATTTATGTTGATGAAAGTGTGTAATATGTACGGGCCTGTTGTGTCGGTTCGGACACGAACACCAGTCGAGACATAATATGTACGGGTGTACAACACAGATGTACGGATCAAAGTTAAAAATGCAAATTATAATTTATTAAATAAAGAATGAATATATATGTTTATAAAAAGACTAGAGTATTTTTAAGTTTTTTTTTGAATTTTGTTTAATTTAATAGTTAACTGGTTAAAATAAATAAGTAATATACATGTTATGAAGAAATATCTATATGAAAATAGATTATGGAATGAATATATATGGAAATAGATCTGAAAATCATTTATCTATATGGAGCATCAGCATCAATACAATATTGTAATTCTTGTTCCCATTTATCACCATTTTCTAATAATTTTTCTTTATTATATAATAATTCTTCTCTAGTTTCAGTAGTATATTCAACATTTGGACCTTCAACAATTGCATCAACAGGACATGATTCTTGACAATATCCACAATAAATACATTTAGTCATATCAATATCATATTTATATGTTCTTCTACTACCATCAATTCTTTCTTCTGCTTCAATAGTAATGGCTTGAGCAGGACAAATGGCTTCACATAATTTACAAGCAATACATCTTTCTTCTCCACTTGGATATCTTCTTAATGCGTGTTCTCCTCTAAATCTTGGAGAAATTGGACCTTTTTCAAATGGATAATAAATAGTATATGGAGCTCTGAAATACATTTCTAAACAAACGTACATCCCTCTGGCAATTTCATTTAAAAAGAAAAATTTGGTTGCTTTACTTAATGCACTTTCATTACTTTCTTCCCATGTTTTTGGTTTGGCGGCTCTAAATCCTTTAGGCCAAACGGATTGAGTTGATCCTCCAGTAGTAAAATAACTTTGTTCGAGATCTTCAGCAGCAAGTGTTGGTTTCAAACTAACTATGGTTTTACTGAAATGACGAACTGGTTGTGCTTTACTGATTACACCTGGTAATCTCTTGGTTATGTTAAACATGGTTCAACTATGCAAAAAATTTTATTTATAAAGAATCAATAAAAATAAAAAGACGAAACTAACAATCAATCAGAACAACGATTCGGAGTCGGAGAATGTTAATGTGGAGATATCAAAGTATCTAATGGAAAGTCGATGAACAAGGGTATTGAAGATTATTGATTAAAAGAAGTTGATTAAAACAAAAGTAAGAATTAGATATACAATCATGAAAACAAAATAAAAAAATTTTTTTTTTTTTTTTGGTTTGATTACTCTGTGGAAAGTTAGAAAAGGGAAATCTCACTATAAAAAAGGTGCGTAAAATGAAAATCAAATATTTTGATTGGTTGAATTTCGTTCCGGGGGGTGAAAAAGGACAAGTTGGGGTCCTGCACACAAGTAACTAGTGTGTGTGATTACGTAAGACAAATAAAAACTTGTCAGCAAGCCTAATAAAAATTTAATAAGCAAATCCTGTGAGTGGTCATTTCAGATTTACAACAATTTACAGGTTAAAATGTTTTTACACATTAGTATATTTTTACATTATATAAAAATACTGCAAAAAAAGATAAACAACTAACCCATTAGTCTTAATGCTAATTCCACAGATGCAAAAGTACCTGCACTACAAGGTATCGCTCTGAGTAAACAAGGTACAATACCTTTCCAGAAACCTCTTATTCCACTCGATGTCCAGATAGTTTTGGTGGTTAACCAGATATTACCATTGAATTTGGATTGATTACCGAATCCATCACTCTGAATATTACTTTTGATTACATCCAAGGGATAAGAACTTAACCACAAAGCATTCCCGGCCAAGGCACCACTAGCCAATAATTCAGGAGTTTTGATTTCATCTCTTGATTTATAATTTCTAAATTGTTGAATATATCCAATTAAAGTTTCGTAGGTTAAAAACCAAATACCATAAGCTTGAACTTCTCGTAATAATGTAATATTAAAACCTCTATAAACTCCATGGGTAAAACCTTCTTGTTTTAATATTTGTTTAACGGTTTTAATTAAACTAGTCAGTTTAGAAGAATTTTGACTTAAAATTCTTAATTGTTCAACTGGAGCCGTAATTGGAGTATTAACAAGACCAGCCATTGCCCCGGCAATATAAGTTTGAGGCCATAAATTTAATTTTGATTGTCCAGTATATTTTAATATTTGCCTTTTGGTTTCATGAAATCCATAAAACTGTAATGATACACATGCTCCTACTCCAATCAATGGTGGTAAAGTACCTTTATAAAATGCTAATGCTCCTTCATTTTGTATAACTTGTTTAATAATTTGACTTGATGTTAATGGTGTGGTTGAAGTTTGTAATCTAATTTTTACCAAATCAGCTGGTTGTCCTATGAGAACTTGAGTTGCACCACCAATAAAACCAGCGGCAATATCTTTTACTTTTCGACTTAATGAATGATCGATAGTTGAGTCAGACATGATTTAATTCAATATTAGAAAGAGAATGGAGTTTATTCACTTCAAACCTTCTTATCTTCTTTATAATTAGGAATTTTTCAAAAATTGTAATCGGTTAAAAAAGTTTGATTGCACAAAATCACGTGCCCGATAGTCAGAAAAAAGTGTGAGATGTGGATCAAAAATGTTTTGAGAGGTACGGAACGGTTTAAATGAATAAATAAATAATTAACTAAATAAATACATAGATTATACACTTGAAGAAATATATCGTCATTAACCATTAAGTAACCCACCAATGGACATACTATTTTTTTTCTTTTCCATTTTTTCTTTTAATGAATTTTCCAGATCATCTTTATCGGACTCTGTAGCTTGGGAAGGTTGTTTTTTGTAAGTGGAAGTAAAATCGATCGCCACTGGAGTTGGGGTTGATTTTCGACCACCACCACTACTACAACAATTCCCACCACAACAATTCTTGGCCAAAGGTGATTTAATTTCATTTGTAATGGAGGGTAATTGATTGGGGGGAGATTTTGTTGAATCTCTCAGTGGTTGTTGTTTAATTCCAGGAATGTTTAATTCCTTTCGTTGAACTTGAATCGAGGGTAGTTTGATCGGTTGATTATTATCATTGTAGTAAATTGGAGGAGTTGCAGCAGGAGGATGGTGGTAGTAAGGCTGTGTGATGGGGACTGGAGAACGGGAATGAGAATGGGAATGAGAATGAGAGCTATGGGGTTGACCAGGAATATAAACAGGAGAAACCATTGACCGATGAGTTTGGGGTAAGGTTGGTTTCTGAATAAATACAGGAGGATTATTGGTTATAGGAGGAGGAGGAGGGGTGTTATTTATAGGAGGCAAAATTTGATTTTGAAGGATTGATTGAGATTGAGTTGGAGAATTTTTAATTTTTGATTTCTTTGATTTTTTTGATTTAATGACTGAAGGAGGAGAAGGAGGAGATGAATTAACTTCACCGGATTTTCTAAAGAATTGTAAATTACGTTTTCTTCTTTTGATGGTACTTCTTTTCATTTTGATTGGTCTATGATTACCATGTAGTCTATAGTATAATCCACAAGCATTACAAATGGTATTACCAGCATCATCACGTCTCCACAAGGGGGTTATAGTACTACCACAATTAAAACAAGCAATTGCCAATGGATCATGATCTTCATCATTTGAATGATCACTAGAAGATTCTTCTTGTTTTATTTTAATTTGTTCATCATGATGAGTATAAAAGACATTTTGTTCATGTTTAACCACCACTCGATTATTATAGGCGGGACAACCTTGACAAGCAGCACTACCACCTGTTCCATTACATCTACCATCACCTTTACAACTACCCTCATCTTCTTTTAAGATTGGTATAGTATTAGGAGGTCTTTTCAAATTAACGGGACGATTAGTATTATTTGAACGAAGGTATAAACCACAAGCATTACACATGAGGGTACCATCAGGAGCTCTTCTCCATAAAGGAGTTTTGGTGGTAGCACAGTTTGAACATTGTTGACCAACGGGAGCGGCCGAGGTTGAAACAGACCCACCAATTTTTTTAGGACTATTGGATGCAGTAATACGAGGTTGAGAAGATTCAGGAGATGATGAAGAAATGATTCGAGGAGATTCCGAAGCAGAATTGGATTGAGTCGGTATTATTTCAGACATTATTAGAGGGGGTACTTTTCTTTTAAACACAAGCTAAACCAAAAAAAAAAACCAAGCGAAATGAAAGACAAAACTAAAAAAAAAAAAACACACAACCAAATTGATGAAAACAAGCAAGTCAAAGAAAAAAAAAAAAAAACAATCTGAAGATACTGATATTGTTATATGAGCATAATAAAGGGATATATGGAAAAAACGATAGGGATTAAGGACACTTTGTTTTAATAAGATTTGCAAAAGACAAAAGAGCGAAAAGCAAATAGTCAAAGCAAAACAGGAAAAAACAAAAAAAACAAAAAAGTATGCGATATAGGGGTATAAGGAAGTATTGAATTGACGAGAATATGCCTTTTTATGTTCTTTTTTTTTCCGTTGTTGTGGAGATCAAACAGTGAGAAATGAATATTAATAATCTATGATTAATATTCAACGAAAAGAAGTAGTATTTAAATAAAAAAAAAGGAGGAAGGAAAAAACTTCTCGTGATGGAAAAATAAAAAAAGAAAAGTAAAAAAGAAAAAGAAAAAGTAAAACTCAAGGTGAAAAATTCCAAGCTGGGCAAAAAGAAATGGCAGGTCGAAGGCTGATTGATTTTCTTTTATTTTTTTTTTTAAGTAAACTATCTGAGAGATGCTCAATCAAACAGAGTATCTATTAATAATAATGATATTAGGAATCACACAGTATAAAAATTGTGGATTGTATATTGTATATTGAAATTTGTATCAGTACTTAGTCTTTAGTACATGTTACTTAATTTAGCCTGTCATAATCATAAATTACTAAGGCTTTAATAGAAATAATGTAAACTGAATCCGAAAAAGTATTGAATTACGATGAGATTGGTGGAATCGATATAGTACTGTATACAGCCCAGGGTAATCGAGCCAATCACAGCAGACCCATTAGTAATAGGTTCTCACCGACTTCGCGGTTCCGAGTGATCTGGTCGTGTCCAGTGGGACAAAAGAGTACAAAACTTATATAAAAAAAAGTGCCAAACGGAGCCAAATGAACCAAAATAAGCCAAATAAGCCAACTGAACCCGAAGAGCCAAAGGATTAAAAGTACCACAATCGGATTTAGCGGTTTCAATATATGTCAAACCTATTTGTTCTTTTTCCCTTTTATCAGTTTAATCAGACTTTGTGGTTATTGGCTACAGATGGTTTTGATTATAAGGGGGGTTCATCCGTGAACAATGCCACTACAACATGTTATGGACTGATATAAAGTACTATAAACTGTACTCCTATTTAAAGGGCTTATGATATCCACCCTAACCGGCTTCAAGGTTAAGTTGAATTATTAATGGTATAGTGTTTGTATAGTCACGTGACTATATATGACTATAGGGGCTATATATGTTTGGGTTTTTTGTGGTTATGATATCACGTGAGGTTTCACGTGCACAAATACTCGTATATCAAGAGAAAGACAAGTCGTGTACGACACGCCAAAAAAAAAGAACATTTGGCGTTGTTTACATTTTCCAGACTTGAACTTTGACAACGTCCCTTTTTTATCTTTTGATGTTTTTTAGATGATGTTTGTTAGATGATGTTTCAGTTGATGTTTGTTAGTTGAGGAACATATGAAGACTTGTTATATGGGTAAGCTTGCCAGTAGCATCGTTGTAGCATTACAATCATACCTGGTAGAGAGAAAAACTGTAGTTTTAGACAGATATAGATATAGTCGGAAGTACAGATCCCTTACGTGTACTGAAAACAATGACCCACGCCAATTCCACAGATATCCGATCGCTGAGGTCATTCGGAATCTACGATTCGTGGTGGGTTATACTACTGAATAGGTTACTGGTACTGATACTGGTATCGGTAATCACTCGTGTAGTCATCCCGGTATAACACTAGTTGACCTGTCAATTAACATGAATTGCTGTGATAGAGTTAGATAAGTTGATTTAAAGAGAAAGAAAAAAAAGGTAAACAACGAAAAATAAACATACCGCCAAAAACAAAAATAAAGAAAAACAGAAAAAAAAAAAAGAACAACAAAAAGAAAAACAAAGACAAAGACAAAAACAAAAACAACATTAATTCTTTCTTTTCTAATATCAACATTCACACCTCCTTTTAATTCTCTTTACTTTCTTTGGGTTCACTTTTAGGTTCACTGATCAGGTTAACCCTTAATCACTTTCTTTTCTTTACCCTTTCTTTTTGCTTTTTTTGTAAAAAATTATTTGCTTAACCGCTCACTTTAACTAATCCTTTCGCTATATCAATTATCAAAATGAATACTCAGCGCCCGCAAATTTCAACGGCGGGTGCTTCCTCAAATCAAACTATTCAATCAAATAATAGTTCTAATTCAATAAATAATAGTTCTAATTCAATAAATTCAATAAATGCTATTAGTTCAACTCCTAATAATCATAAAATTGATCATTTTTTAACGCCCAAGAATTCAAAAAGATCTTCTGCTATATCAAATTCTTCTACTCCTTTTAATAATAATCATAATACTAATCATAATACTAATCATAGTACTAGTCATAGTACTAGTCAGGATAAACAGAGATCATCATTCATAAATCAATCAACTTCAAATTCAAAATTAGATTATTTCACCAATAATCATTTCTCAAGATCTTTCAATAGTTTAATTCTAGATGATATTAAAGATGAATTAAATTTATCAACCGCCAACAAAAGAAAATTAAATAAAAGTCCTCCTTTCAATATAAAACAAGATTTATACATGGGAGTTGATAGTATTGATGATTGTCTAGATAATCAAGATCCAACCGATGAAGATGAAGAACAATTTAGTGATACCAATAATAGTGATGAAAATGAATATCCATCATTAACCATTATTAAACCTAAAAAACTTCGATCTAATAAAAGTGATAGTGAAGATGATTCAATTAAAAAATCAAATACTTCAATTAAAAGATCTTCTAAATTTCTTAATTTATCAATTGATAATAGAAATCTACCTTCAAAAAATTTAGAAGATATTGATAATATTAGTGATTTAAATGAAATTGATACTTCTAATTCTTCTATTACTAAAGATGATCAATTTAAAGATCATACTAATCCAATTGAATCTTCAAGTCCTCTAGTTAATACTGCTAATACTACTCCTTTTAAAAATAAAAATTTTAAAAGACCTCATCAATTAATAAGTCAATCTCCTTCTCCTTCATCATCATCAAAAATTATTAATTATAATTATAGTAATAATACACCAAGAATTAATTTACAACGTAATTCTCCTATTAGGAATGAAAATGATAAACATTCAAAATCTTTTCAACAATTTCAACAATCTCAAACTAATTTATATTCACCTTCAAAATTAGGTTTAAAAGGTTTTAAAATGTTTAAAAATTCAGATAAAATTGCCATTATTTCACCTAATAGATCAAATAAAAGTACAACTAATAAAAATATAATTCCTCAAAATAATAATAATAATGATAATAACGTTTTTAATAACGAACAAATTCTTATTGAAAATAAAAATGATTCAAATAAATTAAGAAATAGATCAAATAAATTAATACCTTCTTTACATTCAAAAGTTAGAAAAACTTCATTATCAAATTTAAATAAATCTACTGTTTCAACAAATAATGATTTTACTTCTGCTTATAATCAAGAATCAAAATCAAGTCCTTATAAATCTTCAACAAAATCAAATAATAGTTCACCACCTCCTCCTCATTTCAATTATGAATATTATAATCTTGATAAATTAGATATAATGGATTTAGATGATAATGATAGTCCTTCTAAAAATAGAAAACTGTCAAGTGGTTCCATTAATAGTAAAGATCAATTAATTATTTATCAAGATAATGATCAAGATATTCATTTAAATAATCAAAAAAAATTAAAAAATTTTGAAAATTTAAAATTAAATATTAATGATAATAAAGAAAATGAATTTAATTCAAAAAATTCATCTTATAAATTTGTTAAACCTTTACAAACAGCTTTTAAATCATCTGGTTTATTAAAAAAAAATTCAATTCCTGGTAATCTTGATATAAATGCAAGAAAATTTTCTCCAGAAACTCCAATAAAGAAAAATCCTCTCTTAATGATAAATAATGGATCTTCCACTATACTGGCTCCATCAACTACTCTTATTCCAAATTCTTTTAGCTCAAATTATCCGGTTAGAAATTCAAGTTTAAGTAACTTAATTAGTTCAGCTCATGATGATCATCATCAAATGGATGAAAATCTGGAACTTTCAATTGAAATTGGTAGAAATTATTCTAATTATAATCAATCAATGAATGATTCAACTCAAAATTTAAGTTTCTTTAAAATTCCTCCTCCTTCCACCATTAAAAATAATGAAAAAATTCAACATGATTTGGATATTGATTTAAGTTCAGAATTTGATTATCAAAATCATAATAATCATGATGATCAAGATCAAGATCAAGAAATTGATCTAATACCTGAAACTCCAACAAAATCAGTTAAAAAATCTCATTCAATGCCTGCAAATTTTTCTCCAGTTACTTTTAAAAAACATCAAGAACAATTGAAAAAACAACAAAAAAAATCTCACAACCCAAAATTAAAATTATCAATTAATAATAAATTTAATTCATTCGATAATATTGATAATAATGAACCTTCTACCCCTACTAACTTAATCCATTCAAAATCATTAGATCTGAAACATTCAACCATTCCAATTCAATTGGATTCAATTAATTCATCCCAATCTACCATTACAAATTCTAAAACTCATCCAAAATTCCCTACTCCAATCGATTCAGAAAATTCTTCTAAAAATGGTAATAACACCAACACCAATACCTCGGTTAAGATTGATGATCACCTCCTTAATAAATTTGGTTTGAAAAATATTAAATATTTAGGTACTGGTGAATTTTCAATTGCTTATGAATGTTTGTTTCAAGATCAAAAATTTGCAATCAAAAGATCTAAAAAACAAATTTTGGGTAAATTGGAAAGAAAAGCAATATCAAGAGAAATTGAAGCTTTGAGAATGTTAACTTCGGTTAAAGATAATGAAGTTTTGAATTTGAAAGAACAAGGTGAAGGTAAAGAATTCTTAGTTTATTTTATTGAAGCTTGGGATTTTAATCACTATTATTATATAATGACTGAATTTTGTGAAAATGGAACATTATTTGATTTTTTGGAAGAAAATAAAAATTATAAAGTTGATGAATTTAGAATTTGGAAAATCTTAATTGAGATTTTAAACGGTTTAAAATTTATTCATCTGAAAAATTATTTACACTTAGATTTAAAACCAGCTAATATTTTTGTTACGTTTGAAGGTTCTTTAAAAATTGGTGATTTTGGTTTGGCTACTAAATTACCGATCTTAGAAAAAGATTTTGATTTAGAAGGTGATCGAAATTATATTGCTCCTGAATTAATTAATGATAAAATTTATACTCCCTTTGCTGATATCTTTAGTGTCGGTTTAATAATTTTAGAAATTGCTACAAATATTATTTTACCGGAAAATGGTACCCCTTGGAGAAAATTACGCAGTGGTGATTTAAGTGATGCTGGTAAATTATCTAGTGATAATATTCTGGATTTCTTACATCATCAAAATTTTTCTTCTTTAACTTCATATAACTCAATTGGTTTATCTCTGACTTCTTCATTGAATAATCAACATCAACATCCTTCAAATCAACAAAATTTGAATCCCTCTTTCAATAATCATCCCGTGCCTTCTTTAAGAAGTATTGAAGATTTAATACCTCAAGGTGCTCCCGAATTTTTAATCTATAATTCAAATAATTTGGATAAACTAGTTACGAAAATGTTAAAACCAAATCCTTTTGATCGACCAACGGCTAAAATGATTTTAAATATGAATGAATGCCAAATCATCGATCACAGACGTAAAGCTGGGGCTACAATTTTTGAAGGTGAATTTGGACCAAGTAATGAAGATGATTAATGAATAACCTGTTATTTTCATTTTTAATACTTCGCAAATGACTTAATGTATATATATAACGTGTATAGATGTTTCTTATGACAATTTTTTTCTTTTTTTTCTTTTTTTTCTTTTTTGCTTATCCTTTTTTTTCTAAATAAAAAAATATATAGATCTGGTATCTTTTTTGCAATCTTTCTATTCGTTCAATTTTTCTGTTCCTTTGACTGGATTTTGATTTAGTGATGCGAATTTTTATTCGATGAACGTTTTTTTTTTCTGCCTTTTTTTGTTTTTTCCCTCGCTACTGGGAAAGATGACAAGCACGCCTAAAACCGTAAGCTTAACGCCTGTTCCAAGCCCACCAATAGAAATCTACAAAGTCAAACTTAATACTTAATATTTAATCATTTTTTTTTAATATAGTGATAATAATAATAATAATAATAATAATAATAATAATAATAATAATAATAATAATAACTTAATAACTTAATAATAATAATAATAACTTAATAATATAATATACTAGACTCAAAATTATGAATCCAATGATGCGAGAAATTGAATTTGAATGTTATTTTTTTTTCTTACTTTGTTGTTTATCTGTATATCCTTAATGTTTGTCTTTACTTCATTACAGATTGTTCATAATTATTCAGGTTATTCATAAGCATTAGTTTTAAAAAGTTACATATATAGTAAAAGAAAAATAAATTAAAAAACAAACAAAACAAACAAACAAACAAGGCGAGACTAGGAAGTGAAGTTGTGAAGTTGGAGGGAATGGAACGACTGATGATGATGGAAGTTGTATGACTGAGGATGATTTTTTAAGAAATGAAGAATGGGCATGGGATTGAATAAAGAGAATACTAAACCAATGGTTCTAAAAGGTGTTGAATTGAGATGGGAGGGGGGATATAGAATGGGAATATATTAAATCAAACGATAAAAATAAGTCTCTTCTTTGCTTTGTAGTAAATGCAAAAAACAAACCTATTGAATTTGAGAATAACCAGTGAAAGGATTGGCATTCTTGGATTTCAAATATTCATCAGAAGCTTCTTGCCATTGTCTGTTCAAGGTGGTTGGACCTGGAGCAGCGAAAGATCTAATCAAGGCAAATAAACCACAACCAGCAGCTAATCCAATAACGGTACCCCAAAAAACTCTAGCTCTATCACCTGGACCGTGTAAAGGTTTTCTTGGACCCCATTCACCAAAAGAAATATAGTAAGCACCCTTCTTTTCGGCAGGGGTTAATTCTTGCCATGGTAATTCCATTCTACTTTTTAATTCACTTATTAAAGTATCTCTATCATCTTTTGGTAAAGCATCCCATCTGGTTTCTAATTTACCAACATAAGCGTTTGATAAAGCTCTTGGAGCAGTCTTAGCAACAGTGGATTGTTGACGAACGGCAATTCTTTGAATAGATTGACGGAACATTGCTATTTTGATAACGTTAGTATTAAGCTTTTACTGATGAAAGAAGCGGATAGTCAAAGCCCGAGGTAATGAGTGCTGGGTACGGTGAAAAATTGAAAAAAAAAAAAAATTAAATTTGAATTGAAAATTGAGTCTTCCTTTTTTTTTCTGTATTTTTTTTTTTTTTTTTGGTTTTTCTTCTCGATTTCTGCTGTCTGGGTCTTTTTTTTCAGCCTCTTAAATAAATTTTGATTGGACAGAATTTCTGGGTCGGGAACGACCACATACAGAGTACACTTGATAAACTAATACCTGGAACAGAAATAGCTTACACGAGATGTGGGAGGTCCACAATTATTGGATTGGCGAATGAGATGACACATCTGGCCCTTGAACTCGATATAAATGGATTTAATGATGTGTAGCTTTGGCTATTGGGGAAAGAAAGAAAAAAAATTTTTGTTGTTTTGGATGGGCGGTTAACACATGCCCATTCCCCTTTGAACTATCCAGTATCACTTTCTCTGGGAGTAATCCCTATCGGGAATGACCACCTGATTGGTGGCTCTATGCGCTGTTATACATACTTGAATGGGTGTATTGATTGTTATTTGTTATGAAAGAACAGATAAACAAGTAGTTGATTTATAAAATTTTCTTTTTTCAGCTTCAATCACAAATTGAAATTTGATTATTGGTTAAAAAACCAGCCAAAAAAAAAAACACCAAAAAAAAAAAAAAAAAATAGGATGAGAATTTTTTGGTCGTGTACAGGCTACAAAAACAAATGGGGTGATTCTTTTTGCAAGAAGAATTATACCGGAGGGGGGGGTGATTTTATTTAATTTTTGTGCATTTTGCAATTACATAATGGAGGTGTATACATTGACTATAGATCTCTTCAATTGGGTATCGTCAACCTCGACAACTTTTACGGTAAGTGGCTTTTTGGTCTCTGCAATGCGTTTGTTGAGGTAAGTAACAAATTCAATTACTGAACCTCCAACTCCAAAATAAATATTTTTAGCAGCTACTAATGCATATGAGTTATTGGAAGAGAGTAAACTAATTAAAGTTTCGGCTACAATTGGTAATGATTCGGGGGAATAAATGGTTTCGGAACTAATGATGAAATCAATAGGTTTATTGATCAAGTCAGTAAATTCTTTACCCCAAGAACCAGAAATAAATTCAAGTGTTATGTTTTGATTTTGTAGACTTTGTTCAAATTCATTAATGAGTTGTGGGGTCACCAACAACTCGTCATTGCCTATTGGAGTACCATTGGCATTGCTTAATTCAAACAATTTTTGTGGATCCAAGGTTGATGCCCAATGAATGAGGAGATTTGGTAATGTAACCAATCTTAATACTTCATAATTAAAATCACTCAATATTATCTTGGTGGTTTCATTTGATTTCGATTTTATCTTTTGTGTTAAATAATTTAATAATAGGAAACATGATGGTAAAGCAGTTCCACAACCTAATTCTAAATATTGGTTATATTTATTTAATTCACCATTTTTAATACTCGTTGATAATTGATCCACAGTGTCATAGGAACATTCCCAACTCTTGAAACCTCCTTCATAAACATCCTTTTTCAAATCTGTTCCCGTGTCTTTGGAGTCACCTCCAACTAATATTTCGTTGATCATTTCATTATGGAGACTTTCATCTTCTTCAACCATTACTTGGTGTTTGATATCAAATAGTTCACGACGGTATATTATATTACCCCCGTTAGTCGTATAGTTGTCGAATGTAATTCTAACATTGGCTAATGTCGATAGTATCGATGATAACTCATGCAATTTTGGTTTGGTTGATTCGTCAGTGGTTACCTGATCGAGTGGATTAATACTTGGCTGTATGGGATTTTCAGTATTGATTATTGGCAGTTGTTGATCTAGCTCATCGTCGCTGAAATCATTATTGGTGAATCCAAACGAAAAGGACATATTGTGACTAAATTATCGATACGGATGTCTTTTAAAGAAGAGATGATCCTGTCATCGAATTTTTTGGTTCATCGCTGATATTCTCTTCTGTTTTTTTTTGTATTCTTTTTTTTTTTTTTTTTTTTTTTTTTTTTTTTTTTTTTTTTTTTTTTTTTTTTTTTTTTTTTTTTTTTTTTTTTTTTTTTTTTTTTTTTTTTTTTTTTTTTTTTTTTTTTTTTTTTTTTTTTTTTT
>JAJMOB010000005.1:134680-222349 GCA_030444945.1 Hyphopichia fennica | reverse complement strand
TATGCTTGGTTCAATACAATAACATTTGCTAACTTACTAACATCTGCTGCTTGTTTGCAGAATGCTTCAGTCACCGCTTCAGTTGATTTAGCTAATTTTTCATACGACGGCTGATCAACGGTAACTCCCTGTTGTCTCAACCAGTCAACTAATGATTTAATACCATTGAGAAATGAATCAAATTGGGTATACATAATTGAGTATGTTAATCTGCTATCTTGTTTTTTCACCGAATCAATAGCTTTCAAAATTGGTGTTATTTCAGTTAATATTTCAATATAATTAACCAATAAAGTAATACTACCACGTATTCTGTTGAACAAATCTGGGGAGGTTTCAGTTGGATATAAAACCAATAATTCACTGAGTGCTTTGAGATTCTCACCTAATTCGTAAGTAAAATCTTTTAACATACTATAGACTCTTTTATCACTTTCCCTTAGCTCTTCAAACCTCGGCAAATTGATAAGTTCTTCATCGTCACTGATTGCAACTCGACCTAATATCCACGACATACCTATATTAAAATCTTCAATTGATTTATAAACTGTTAATATTGATTTATAAACCACCAATAAGTTTGAAGTCATTACTTTTCTCGATGCTTTTGCCACTGAGTCTTTGTAAATACCCAATTGTAATAACCTAACTCCATACGTATACTCATCAAATTTCGTCCCCGATTGAGCATCATATTTGATGCTTTGTAAATAATCACTATAGATTGGACTCAATTTCAAAAGAGATTTATTATTTGTTGCTTGATTACATAATTGTAGAATATCTGTAATACAGTCCCAATAGTGGCCAAGATATTTTTCTGCCCATCTATACTTCACGTCTTCGATAATTCCCTGAGTTTTTAATTTGTCATCGAAATAGTGTAATCGACTTAGTTCGATTGATAATGTATGTGATGCTGATGTTAATTCAAACGCTCTTGTAAACTCATTATCCCCAACATTGAAAATCTTGAAATGTCTTTGGAAAAATCCAGCGTGTTTCTCTTTCAATGGATTAATGAGTTGAGTTTTGTACCACCTTAACATGTTAGTTTCCAATGATTCAACTATTTGTAAAATTACTTTCAATATATCCCTTACTTCAATTATATGTCCTAATTGATAAGATTTACATTTGTTATCATGAATTATTACCTTAATCGAGTCAATTAAGTGAATGAAATAATTCAAATCTCCAACTAACTTTTTTTTCGTTATCGGACCATCAAAAACACTTGACGGTAACTCAAGAGGCAACTTTGGATCTCTTGATACTTCACTGCTTTTCTTTTCGAGGGTTGGATGCACATTGATATTTAGCGAGTCAAGCTCATTTTCCGGTATTGACAATATAACAGATAACGAAGCATGATGGTATTGAAGCCAAGTTGAGATAATTTTATCGAACACTTGCCATGTCTTACTTTCAATCACTATAAATGAATCAATTAGTAACTTGACATTATTGAAATTCGTGGGATTGTCAAAGTCATATCTTGATGTTAGCTCACTGGTATCTGCTGAGGGTGATGTGGAAGCCATGAAGAAATAATGCTATGTTGGTGGTTCGTCTAGTCTCGAAAGTGACTTGTAGTCTCCAGCGTTTCGATAGCTTCAAAGGGAAAAAAAAATTAAAGTTGAGAAAAATTGTGTGTATACAGACTAGGGTGTTGTTTTATCACAACTAACAATTGAATTTAGCACACCACATAAACCTTCTAGTTGGTTCTTCTAGGTAAGTAAATGGTTTAAGCTTATTTTAATGAGTACTGACTTAGTACTGAATGTGTTTTAAAGTTGTCGCAGAATTCTATTTACGATTTCACAACCAAAACAACGTCTCCCGAGAATAAGAACAAGAGCCGCTAGTTTCATATTTATTGAAATTATAAATCTACAACCTATATAAGAAGTATGGACTCTTGTCACCCATTTGAAGTAACTCTTCATCAGTGTATCCATCATAATAGCCAGTTTGTAATCTTTTCTTTTTTCTAGCATTAGAAGCGCTATAGCTAATAACGGTAACCACTAAACCAATTATACCAATAGAAACAAACATTATTTCAACACCATGACCTACTAAATACCTGGGGGAGTCTTTGCTTCTATAAATGTTACTACTAAACATTCCACCCAAATTACCAACCCCAATTTGAAACCCCATGGCAACTGCACGTTTATAAGTTCCAGACACATTATTTGAAAGCCATGCAACAACAATTGGGAAAGAAGGGTATATACCCAAAGCAGTAACAAATAAAGCACCATAAATTGATTTAGGATTCTTAGTTGGGTCCATACTTATACAAACGATGTAACCAACTAAAGTACAAAGGAAATTGAAAAGAATAAAGGGAGAACGGAGTCCAACCTTACTCAGGACGATTGCTTGAATAATACTAGCAATAGCGGCAGCAATATAAATGGGAGCAGTAAGTAACTGAGCTTTAGTTGAAGCATAACCTAAATTACTAATGATAGTGGGAGTGAAAAGTGAAACACCATAAAGTGGTACACAAACTGCATAATACATTAAAAGTGAAGTCCAACATTGCCAATCTTTAAAAACTGCCCAAATGTACTTTGGATTATTTGAATTATCTTCACCCATTGGAGCGATTCTTTGATTATGACTTAACTTAGATATTTCTTTCAAACTCTCACCATCTCTATTACTGTCATGCTTAACACGATAAATAACATATTCTCGTTCTCTTACACTAAGAAATTTAGCATCTGCTGGAAAATCAGGGAAAATAAAGTATGCAATAAAAGCAACTATAATTGTTAAAGCTCCTTCTAAAAGAAAGATATATCTCCAACCTTCTAATCCACCATTTCCATCCATTTGAGTAATTCCAGCTGCTAATAATCCAGAAAATGCACCAGCAATTGAAGCAGCTGAAAAAAATATTGCTTCTCGTACTAAGAATTCATTTTTTGTATAATAAACCGAAAGGAAGAATGAAATCCCACCAAATAAAGGTGCTTCAAATATTCCCAAAAAGATTCTGGTTACAAAAAGATGAGCATAAGATTTGACTAAACCAGTTAGGGTCATGACAACACCCCATAAGAAAACAGCAGATACGATGTAAATTGATGGTCTAACGTGTTTTAAAATGATATTACTGGGAATTTCTAAAGTAGCATAAAAAACGAAAAAGATCGTTAAACAATTATTATATTCGCTTCCCTTCAAATTCAAATCTTCAGCTAGATTTTCAATCTTAGCAGCTCCAATATTACCTCTATCTAAGAATGAAATCAAATAAAGGATTGTGAAAAGAGGCATTAATCTCATATCTAATTTACGAATCAATTTTGCTCTATCGATATCACTGAAATCTGGTACTGAATCTCGTGTTGAATTTCGATCAATTCCTGATGTAGCCATCAGTTTATCTTCTTCCAGATCTGAGTTCATTGAATTAACAGAACTGGAAAGGTTAACCTTTTTGATATTGTTGCTGGTATCTAACTTTAAGTCATCATCGTGTAACGTGGTTGGTTTTTCAATATCTCTTTCGTTGAGAGAGGAGTTAATTGAAGTCATGAATGATTACTTGAAAAAGGTAACCAAAAAGCCCTAAAACTCAAACTGGTGGTTTACATATATATATATATATATATTTGTATATGATGTGTATGTGTATGCCAATGGGTTGTAAGTACATCATCAATACCCCACGTTTCAATATCTGCAAAAAATCAAAACAAATGTAGTGGAGTCGTAATGTTTTGATACTAGGATAAAACCTAAAACATACCGACCAGCTACTCACCTAACCACTAATAGGAATTTCTCCTAAGCAATTACAACATAGGGATAGATTCCCCGCAGCATACCCCCCTCGATAAGAGATGTGTTTTTTTTCTTATCTATACTTAACCCCCACCATGACTATGGGAATAAAAGTCCGAAAGCACCACTAGCAGTTTTTCAACTGACCACCTCGATCGACACTTATAAACTAAGTGTGTTTCAGATTTTGCAGTGAAGCAAGACTTTGGCGCAAGTGGGTCCAAATACAGCTGATAAGGATTCAGCCTACTTGAAGTGGCATATAGCTTATCAGAGTCATTACTGAAAAATTCGAAACTCTCCTCGAGCCCAGCAACACATCTTCAAAGGATCTGTGGGGAAAGCAAAACATCTTCTTTAATGACGTAATGAAGTTTGTAAAAGAATATGGGTGGTTAAACACCCGTACAGTTTTTTGGAAAAAAGTTTATCTACTCCGTACACCGTTCTCACGTGATTGTATCGTTAATTCCTGCAAGAACTAAGCTCTTAGAGATATGGGAAGACCAAGCAGTCGCAGCATAAACATCTCTACACTGAACAATTTCATATTATTACAATTGGAAAGCAATAAATTTTGTTTAGACTACACGGCTACTAAAGAATACGCCTCCTTCTATGTTGAGTGGATTATCCCTTGTAAATTGAAATTATCATCCCTTACCAATCATTTAGTATATTTCAGACTTTATTGTAGATTATCCCTTCCTTATAAGCAGGGCATCACCGGACAATCTTTGGCATATTATCTAGATTCACCCTTCATTTGCTGTAGTCGTGTGATACATCAGCAACTCATCTACTCTTTTTTATTAGTTCTTATTATTTGCAACTACTCTAATAATAAAAAAGAAAGAACAATTTTATCCTCATTACATATGGTTTTGAATCAAAAACTACTTTTTCTGACTCAGTTAGTCATGGTCAAGATTGTTTGATTGATAGGTAGGGTGAAGTGCAAAATAAAGTAAACGTCATCAAAAAGAAAAGAAAAGGGCAGGAAAATATGAAATTAAAAAGGAAAGTTGTTTTAGATTTATTTTTGAAAATTTAAAGATCTGGAACTGATAAAAAGAAAGATCATTTGGATAAAAAGAAAAAAAAAAAAATCGGGTCATGTTAAATAAGCTTCACTAGAGATCAGATCAAAAGGAAAAGCACCAACTAACGAAACTTAAATAGATGAAAAAGCCAAGAATTAATACATGGGAGAAGAAACTCTTCTCGATGGCTTGACAACGACGACGAATCAAAAGAACAACAACAACAGCAACAACAACGAGAATAACAAGGAAGACACTTTAAGACACCCACTCGAACTTTTTACATAGAGAAAAGGATGAGGAATAAAAAAAAACTGTTAACCTCGTTAAATAAGGGTTTATGAAAATGAAACAGTATTACTACCAAGAATTTTTTATCAATGGGAACTTAGGGTTTAACTGGTGAAAAATTGAATTGGTTTTAAAATACAGCAATAACATTACCTTAATCTCATTCTGATGAGTGTTTTGGGAAATTTGTCATTGTAAATTACGATAAGATATTGTTTAACCCAATTAACAATTAAGTAGAGTTGACTGCATGCCTATTTCGGCCATCTCAATAGAACAAAAATGGTTGCGTAAACATATCAAAGAGAATATGCAGGGCTGGGGGCCACTGGGTTGTATGCACTCTTCATTATCTTTTTGCAATCCTTCCTATCTGGTTGATTAACAAGGCCCACATCTATTTCAAATTTTTGACCAGATTGCAATTTGCTTTGCCGTGGTAATAAGAAAATTTGAAATGAAAATTTTTTCTCTCTTTATACTGGTAAATGCTCAATTGCGAATGAAAGCAGTATAAATAACGTAAAAGTCATCGCAAACTAACTCAACAAACAAGAAACAAACCTTGCATTTTCCATGACTTCTATTACGTCTTCCTACCGTAATTATTTCACAGAAGAAGGGATTTGTGAATTGGGAAAAGATCGACGTTTTACAAAGTTAATTTGTCAGAGCTTTTTTGCAGATTTTTGACTTGTCAATTTAGTGAAAGTAGTAGATTTAGTACATGGTTACTACTTGAGATATTTTTTTAAATTCTTTAGTTAATTAGTTATAATACTTATATTAATATTATGTAATGATAAGAAAAAGAAAAGTTAAAGTCATATTGATAGTCGTTAAGTAAGGGATTACATAAAGAGTAACAAAAAAAAAGAAAAGTTAAAATTAGCAATAGGAAAAGAAAATCAAGCAAAGAACAGAATAGAACTTCAAGCGATAGAAACCTGATAAGAAAATCAATCAAAAAAATAATAATAGTAAAAAAGGGATAACAAGGGAATGGCTTATGAGTGCATTTTGACATTGGATATTATCCTTGAAATTATCAATTAAAAAAAAAGTAATTTATGTTCTCTTTAATTGAACATATTAAGGTTATTTTCATAAGTGTTATTTTTCGTCTGGAAGTTAATGCAATAGTAGTTGTAATGTGATAATTAGCATGGATTAATCATGAATATTAAAGTTAATAAAAAAATAAGGAAAAGCACAACGCATGTAATAAAAACAAATTCGAAACGATAAAAATCTAGTAGTGTGATGGAATTCCCTTTTGAAAATCCATTTTACTCGTGTGATAGTTTCTTGATAAAAATTAGAAAGAAAGAAAGAAAAAAAAAAAAAATAGATTTGTAAGGAATGTATGCAAAGTAAGTAAATTAAATTAAAGGAAAAATCTTATAACCTGTAAGAAAAGTAAGGACTTTTATCACCCATTTGTCTGAGTTGTTCATCAGAGTACAGGTCATAAAATCCACTTGCTAATTTCCTTTTTTTGTTAAGATTAGCAAAAGTATAACAAACAAATAGTATTGCCACCATTGCTAACCCTAAGATAATAAAACCAATTTCAACAGAATGACCTAAAGTAAAATGTGGTGAATCTTGAGCTCGATAAAAATTTGCACTGAATGTACTACCAAAATTACCCAAAGCTATTTGTAAACCCATACCAATAGCCCTTTTGTAAGAACCTGATAAGTTGTTACTATTCCAAACAACAACCATTGGGAATGCAGGATATATACCCATTGCAATGATAAATGTCCCCGCGTAAACAACTCCTGGATTTTTCACGGGATCACCCGTTATACAAACCACATAACCCACCAACATTGAAATAAAGTTAAATAATAAAAATGGTGATCTAACTCCAACCCAACTGGATACAAAAGCTTGAATAACACTAAAGATTTTAGCAACAAGATAAATTGGAATCGATAATAAATGAGAAATTGTAGAATCAAAACCTAAATTATCAATAATAACCGGAGAGAAAATTGATAATCCACTTAATGGAACGCATGTACCAATATATAATAATAATTGACCCCAAAATTGCCAGTCTTTTAAAACATCAATAAAATATTTATTATTATTTGAATCATCTTCGGCAATCTTTGGAATTCTTCTAAGTAAATTATCATTTAATTCCATAAATTCATTATCATCATTATTATTATCATGAGCAACTCTATATTGAACATATTTCTTTTCCCTTTCTGATAAAAACGTAGCATCTTGTGGGAAATCAGGGAAATATTTATAAGCCATAAAAGCAATTAATAAACTAAATAAACCTTCAATTATAAATAAGTATCTCCAACCTTCTAAACCACCATAACCATCTAATTTATTAATACCAATAGCTAATAAACCTGAAAATGCCCCAGCAATTGAAGCTGCTGAAAAAAAGATAGATTCTCGAATTAAAAATTCATCTCTGGTATAATACATTGATAAACAAAAAGAAATTTGTGGGAATAATGGAGCTTGTAGAATACCTAAAAATGATCTTGCAGCCATCAATTGTTTATAATTTTGTAATCCACCCATTAAAGCCATTAAAGCTGACCATAAAATCATAGTACCAATGACTAAATGAGAAGGTTTAGTTCTTTTAATGAGATAAATACTTGGAATTTGAACTCCAGCGTATAATATAAAAAAAATTGTAATAGCTAAACTATAATCTTTTTCTGATAAATCTAAATCTTCCACTAAACCTTCTTGTTGAGCTTCATCGATATTACCTCTATCTAAGAATGCAATTAAATAAATTATAGTTAATAAAGGCATTAATCTCCAATCAAGTTTACGAACAACTTTCTTTTCACTCATATCACTGAAATCATCATCTTCTTTTTCATTATCAAAATCATTTGACCCGGATGATGAACTTTCCAGTTCAACTCTACTTATAATTGTCCTCTTGTTATCTTTATCCTTTTTGTTATTGTCATTATTATGACTACTGCTTCCCTGAATGTCAAATAGCTGAATGTTATCGTTAATGGTATTTGTAGTGCTCATAGTCTCTTGAGACTGTTGATGCTGTACCACTCTTTCATCGTTTATTTTCTTATACTTTTCCGAATCAATAGGAGAAGGAGGTTCACTTTCTCCAAGGTCCAAGGATTCGCGATTGAATGAATTTAGCGATAACCTAGGGGTATGGTTATAATGCATGGTTTCTAAGGGTAGTCAAAGGGGGTATATGAGAGAGAAGGATTCAGTAAATATCAGAATAACAAATAGAGAATGACTTCCTTTTTCTTTCAGAAATAAAACTAAGAGAGAAGAGAGACAAAAAAAGAGTATTAAAATAACTACAAAAAAAAAAAAAACAGGTAATAAGCTAAGTATATATAATCTTACTGACAAATTTGGGAATAACACAAGCTTAGATATTATTGTTTGAGTTTGTTTGTCTTAAGATTCCTGGTGAGTTATTGTCATTGCAAAAATGTAAAATGCAAAAATGCAAAAAATGCAAAATTGCAAAGCAAGGGAGATCTTTCTTTTTTTTTTTTTTGTTTTGTTGTTATTTTTTCCTCAAAAACCAAAACAAATAAAACCAGCTGGAAAAAGAAAAGTGGACCCTGCATCCTGTCTCACCTTTCTCAACCTCAAATTATCAACAGGTTAACTACTGACAATCGATTCTTTTTATCACTCTAGCATGATAATCCATGAGAGCACGAAAAAGGGATATAGGTCTACACTACCAAGATCAATGTGCAAGGAGTGACCCTCCTCCCCAGGGTAAGCAATATACAATCATACGAAGGAAATAAAGATTCATATGACAAAAAAAAAAAGAAAAGAATAGAATGACTCCTAAAATATACAGAAATAGTCCAAAAATCAACTCAATAATCTATAATAAGCAACTCTAAATGGCTAACTCATCACTGCATTAAGAAGTTAGAAGAAATCTTAAAAAATAACAATTGAAAGAAAAAAAAAGAGGTTTCGTAATAGAGCAAAGAATTTATAACGAAGGTGAAATAGCAAAAGGGTATGAGGAATGGAAGTTTTTTTTTTTTTCTTTTCATTTGGCTTTTTGTTCTTTTGTTTTTTATATTCTCTTGATAATGAATCCTTAAAGCTTGACAAAGAATGGCTGAAAAAAAAACAAAATGAATCCAAACCAGACCCAGAATCGCCACAAAGATGAAAAAGAAACAAAGGCAAAAGAAACTTAAAGCTCACACTACCAATAACAATAGTCTTCAAGCTCCAGACAATAGCTTCATTAAAGGTTTTGAATCTTTTTCTTCAATTACATAAATTTTGCAAGATGAAGAGAGCAAGAATCTACTTAGTTTTTTCTTTTCTTTTTTTTCTTTTGGTTGGTTAATTATACCTTCCTGGTTTGATTGAAGATCTGGTTTGAAAAAAAATTTAGATCCAAAGTAACTACCTTATCTTGTTGTGAATTGATAAAGCCTGAAAATTAACGACAGAAGAAGAAAAAGAAACGGGAACTTTTCTAAAGCAAGCTTTAGAATTTTACGGAATACCAAGTTCATATCCAGGTACTAGGGTAAAGGGAAATTAATTACTAGATTCAGATTGAAGGTTATTCTTTTAATATCCGTTCTATTCAATACATTTTTCTTGGAAATGATAATTCCCTTTATTTCCCTAACGAACTCCTACGGTTTTTTTTTTTTTTTTTGTCTTTTTTGTTCTTTTTTAAACTTTTAAGACTAACTTTCAAAGATTCATGAAGTATCTCCGATTTGGAGTTGATCGAGAAAATGGATGTCTTCATGAGTTCCAGAATAACGAGAATTCATAACAACACCAAAGAAAAGTTGACATTTGCCGTGTTGATTCTTGACTTAACTTGATTTTGGAGAACAACCCTAATATGAAACTAGCAAAAGACTGCCTATCTTCTATTTCTTGTCAATCTTTCTCGATGACCACCATTGGAAGGGATAGAGAATCTACGGGTAAATACATCGTGATTGATCCCAATTATAAGTGCCTGGCGAAAACATTCGCTGAAAACGTATCGAAATGCTTGATAATTCCAGTCTATTGATTGATTTTCAATGTTGTAATTGGTATCCTTTACAATACAAAATTCCACTGTTTTGTTGTTGTTTTTTCTGAAGTATTGTATTCGTCACTAGTCAATACCGTATTCGATGTAGTATATCCAACTGTTCTATAGAATTCGTTGTAGAGTGTAATGACAATCCGTATCTGTCGATACTAGCGAATTACAACGTACGGCAGAAAATGCGTATCAAAACGCACTAAAATTATAAAATAGTATTCAGGGTCTAGACATTGCATTTACAGGCAGTAGTGTTGACAACTTTCACAAACTAAGGCTAGGTAGACGTTAACTTTAAAAGAGTGAAGTGGGGCATAAACAAGTGAATTTCTACTTAGAAAGAAAGAAGAACAGAAAAAAGAAAGAAAAAAACAAGTAAATAGGGCGAGATCCTCTTTTCAAGTGAGAGTCACAAGATCTAACCAGACATAAATAAGCGAAGGGGGGGGGGGGCATATCCCTTAGGCATAAATTAGTGCTAACACCTGCATTATCTCCAAAAATAGCGTATCGTTGACTATTTAATAAATTTCAAATGTTGATTCGGACTTTTGACAGGTTTTGAAAGTTTTTGAAGTAATAAAAGTCTTGATGATTTGTTTTTATATTTCGTTTTTTTTTCGTGTTGTTTCGAAGATTACCTTGAACTGGGAGGGCAAGTAGAAGAATCTTCACTTGCTAATGAACTGAAATGGTTTTAGATTGTCAAAGGATTGTTTCATCATAAACTTTTTCTTGGTGTTTGTATGGATTAATTATCAAGGTTATTATGAAGGCATTGTTTGAAGTCTATTGTTCTTTGATAAACAATGCAGCAAAAGAATAATCTTTTTCCAGGGAATTTTTGAGTGAGATTGTTTTGTCAATTACTCTTTTAGAATGAGGTCAAGATTAGATTAGTTATCTTGTGATTAGTTTCGTTGGTACTTGGAAGCTTCGGTTGTCAAGCTAATGTACCATGGTAGGTTGACGCGATGAAGTGATGAGGATTAATGAGATGATCGCATGGTTTAAAAAGTGAATGGATTGAATTGCAATACTTGTTTAAAAACAATTAAATATGAATAGTTAAAGCTTATTGACTTACAATCAATTACTAATATACAATCAATTACTAAAAAAGTAGGGCTATTCTAAGTTTTGTTAGACCAACTGAGATAAGTCTTTTCTTTATCAGTTCTAATTATAAATTACAATTCTTCTGTCGATCAAGCAGACTTAAAGTTATACTTAACAATATTACAATTACTCTGTCGATCTTCAACTGAAGTCAGAGTTATACTTAACAATTATCCGAACCACCCATCTATTGATACTCCTCGTTCATAAGTATTTCAATTAATAATTACATTATAAGCTGGTCGTTTTCTTTATTCTGTTAATTCTTTATTCTGTTAATTCTTTATTCTGTTGATTCTTTATTCTGTTAAGTTTCATCCTTTATTCTGTTAATTCTTATTCTGTTAAGTTTCATTCTTTAATCCCAATAATGACCCAGTCAACAATTGCTCAGCTGTCAATGTCAAATTAGATCATCAAAGTACCATAAAGACTAACAAGCATTACTAAGAATAGAAAGAAATGGACTCTTTCAATGTCTTATCTGAATTCTTGCAATTAATATACTGATTATGTAATCTCTAACTATATGCTTACATAATCATGTGTGGTTCCAAAATAGTAAATTGGTGCGTGGTATGCAGGAGTCCGAAGTTTTCATAGTGATTAATTTCTACCTGCTGGTATATTTATGAGTGTTTTTTGTTTTTTTTTATGTTCAATACATTCAGCCACTCGGTCGAATGGTGATTGAATACTAGTAATAGTAATTGATAAAATTGAGGCGTAGAACTTAGCAATAGTCATACAGTTATATGCTTAGTAGTGTTACAATCAGCAAATTGATAATTTGCTATTTTTTTTTTAGTGTGAGAATCTGAGTAGTATCTGAGAAACTCCGGTAAACCGTAACATACGCAGGAAAAAAGAACAGGAAAAAAAAAATGAATCATGACTATCCTTTGAACTCTCAGTGGTTACTAGTTTATTATTCTTTTAATAAACTCTTACACTTAACTTTACTGTTCTTTTAAATAAGATATTATTGTTTATTCAATTAAGTGGGAATCTTATTTGGTTAGACTCTTTTCTCATTATCGCATTATCAAAACTTGCTCACTTAGCTTTTTGAAAAAAAAAAAACACAACCCTTCCTCTTCAAGTTCCTCCTTCATTAATCGAAACTAGTAATTACTTTGACTGGTTTTATTGTATAATTCTATAAAGATTTACACAATGGCATCTTCATCAAATGATCAAAATGACCCACCCCCTAAATCAATAGACCAACCATCGACTAAAGTCAATTCAAGCAAACCTCGACAAAGAAAGAAATCGAATTCAATATCGAATGCAATGTTAGCTCGTCGCTCATGTTTGAATAAACGAGTTACCTTTAATAATGGATCAGCAGGTAATTTGATTTCCTCGCCTTCACCCGATTCAAATTCTCCTAATTCTTCGAATTCGTCTTCGTCGAATTCATCCTCGAATTCATCTTCGACTCTGTCACCTTCGGATTCTTCAAATGAAGATGATGATCAACGTTCTAGACAACATCAAGAACACCGTCATTCTCAGTTAACTTCTCAGTTATCTAAATACCAATCACAACAGAAACAGCAACAACAACAGCAACTGCAACTGCTGCTGCAATCACAATTACAACCACCTCATAAGGCTCCATCTCAAAAACATATCGTCCGCAAGTCGTCGGGTTCCCTGCTTAAGCCACATCCTCCTCAAAGTTCAACTGGTCGAAAATTAACTCGTTATACCTCATACCCTACATCCAATGAAAGAATGAGTATTAGCAAATCACTTGATTCTCATTTATTAAGTAATTATTCTGGTAATGATTCTAATAATAATTCGAATACCATGTTACCTGAATTCAATAAACGCCCGTTGACTGATACTCCAATCGTCTCTAGCATGGGATCTCCCATTACGAGAGATCAAAGTGACTACTACGATACAGATGATGATTACGAGGACCAAAACAATCATCACTCGAAAAAATCAGTCGATGAAAAATTTAGTGGATCTAATAGTCATAAAAGGCCCATATCAAAAACAAAGAATATATCTCATTTAAATTTAACTGACTTAACCGATGATGACAAATCGGGGTCATCATCAATTTCTCCAATGACTACGCATGATGATTCCAAAAGAAAATCTCAATCAAAATCAAAAGAAAAAGAGAAGGAAAAATCCGACAAAGGCAAGTCAGGATCAGTTGATAAAGGTTCTCATAAACTTTCTAAAACAAAATCATCAGATCAACATCGTTTTAATATTGATGATGAAGTTCGTGCTGATCTATTACATGATGTTCCTATTGAATTACAACAGGAATTTGAAAAAACTCCCTCATTAGAACAATTGAAAAATCTCCTATTAACAAAACCTCCTCCTCCCGCTCGTAAAGCATATACCCTCAATATACCTGGTCAGACTTCATCTAAGACAAGTCCCGATGGGCGTATTGCATCGATTGATGTTGGTTCAAAATTAGTTATTGTAATGGTTGGTTTACCGGCTCGTGGTAAGTCATATATTACCAATAAATTAACAAGATATTTGAATTGGTTACAACATGATTGTAGGGTTTTCAACGTGGGTAATACAAGAAGAAAGGATAAAAATAATAGCGGTCCAGAAGCAAACCCACTACCTGATACACATACTCCTCAAAGTGAATCACAAAATAACACCACCACAAACTCTCCGGCAATGAAAGGTAATTCAGAAAGTGGTGGTGCTAATGGCGCTAGTGCCACTGGTGCTAGTGCTACTGGTACTAGTGCTACTGGTGGTAGTGCCCATAATGCAGAATTTTTCAATCCAAATAATTCAAATTCAAATAGCTTAAGAGAAAAATGGGCAATGGATACTCTAGATCAATTATTAAACTACGTGATTGATGGATCAGGTAGCGTTGGTATATTTGATGCAACAAACTCAACTAAGCAACGTCGTCATAAAGTCTTAAAAAGGATTCAACAACGGTCAAAAGGTGAATTGAAAGTTTTATTTTTAGAGAGTATTTGCTCAGATCCTTCAATTATTGAATCGAATATTCGTTTGAAATTGAGTGGACCAGATTATAAGTCAATGAACCCTGAAGTCGCCTTGAAAGATTTTGTTGGTAGATTACGCAACTATGAAAAAGCATATGAAACAATCGATGATCTGGAAGAGTCAGTACCAGGATTTCAATATGTCAAAATGATTGATGTTGGAAAAAAAGTTGTTAGTTATAATATTCAAGGTTTCCTTGCGTCCCAAACAATTTACTTTTTACTTAACTTTAATTTATGCGAACGTCAAATTTGGATCACAAGACATGGTGAAAGTACTGATAATTTAAGTGGTAGGATTGGTGGTGATTCACATTTAACTAAACGTGGTCAAGCTTTTTCCAAAACTTTGGCGAAATTTATGGATTATCAAAGAAAAGAATTCAGGAAAGAACAATTAGAAAGATTTAGTACCAGATTGGAATTGAAGTATAACTCAATATTTGGTGGAGAAGATGAAAATGATGAGAAGCAAAATCTTGATAATATACCAACAGAGCCAAATTTTTGTGTTTGGACATCAATGTTATGTAGAGCTGTTGAAACTGGTAAATATTTTGATGAACAATTATTTTCTATTAAAGAAATGAGAATGTTGAATGAATTAGGTGGTGGTAAATTTGAAGGTTTAACGTATAATGAAATTCAAAAGAAATATCCAAAAGAATTCGATAGTAGACTAAGAAACAAATTAACATATAGATATCCCGGGGTTGGAGGTGAGTCTTACTTGGACGTTTTGACAAGGTTAAGACCATTAATTACAGAGATTGAAAGAACTACTGATCATTTACTCATTGTGAGTCACCGAGTTGTTTTAAGAATATTATTGGCATATTTCTTAAATTTGGATAAAAGTTCAGTTGGTGAATTAGATGTCCCATTACATACATTATATTGTTTAGAGCTGAAGCCTTATGGGACTGACTACAGAATGTATGAATACGATGAGGGTTTAGATTGGTTTGTTAAAAGGGAACCTGAACATCAAAAGAATATGAAAGAAGTTGGTGTACTTTTCAAAGAACGTAAATATTCTGTTGTACCAACTGCTCCACCATCATCATCAAACCCTAGAAGAAATCGTCCAAAGACTGTTGCTGCACCTGTAGCTACTACTAATACGAATAACAATAATAAAGGAGGTGATGGTAATGTTGGGAATTTTAGTTTAAGAAGAAGTCTTAGTTTTGGAGCCAGACTGGCACTGGGTCCAGGAGCTGGTTATTCCGGAAGTACCGGTTCTACTACGAATAATAATAATACCACTGAAGAACAAGAAAGTACCAATAACAGTTTATCCAAAAAATTAGAAGATTTAAAGAACTTGAGAACGCCCTAGATCAAAATTAAGATTGAAATATTGAAATCGCTTTTCTTGCATTTTGTTTTGTCGGTTTGTTCTAACTTTCTTTTTTGTTCTTACATTTTTTTCTGAAATAACCCTATGTTGCTATCTAATTCAATTAGACTTTCTGATTGTTGATTATCTAGTAATTTATGGTTTCAATTCCCTTTGGGGATTTATATATATAGAACAATATGTATAATATTATAGCATTTCGAGTGATGGTCTGATTGTTTTAGACTTATTACTACATTTTTAAATTTTATGTCATTATCATGAATTCAATACCCCTCGAATAAGCAATTTTGTAAGAAAAATTATAGTAACCCAATAAGAGAACGGATATTTCATTAGAGTTTGCTTGTTTTTTTTTTTCGAAATATTGTTTCTACAATAGTAAGATTATTGTCAACCCTTCCCAATTAGTGTGACATTTTCCCAATTTTGTAAGTTAACAATAACCGCTTCAAACAATTAAGATTGAAAACCTTAAACTTACCAATAGGAACAAAATTATCCCAATTAATCATAAACTTCTGGTTGGTCAATATCAGTACTAATAGTTAATTAGGATATTTACTACCGTCTATTGTCAATACAAGTTAATCTACCTGGCCAGTAGTCGTCATTGAGAAAAACACCTTGGATGACCCCCCACTCAACCCAATCATCTCCCTAACCTCATCCTAGGTAAGGAATATTTGGTGATGTCCTTATAGTACAAAATTAGACCAGACATATGACAGTGTTCTTGATCTTGATCTACTCAGTTGGCCAATCAATCTACCAGTGGGTCTTTGATGCTGTTGATCCGTTCGGGTAGTGTACCCGTGCCCAAAAATATCATCATTAGCTTCGTCTATCATTCTTTTTTTTGTGTGAGCAACAAAAACAACAAAAACAAAAAGAGTGTGAGAGAGCGGTTAAATTTTGATTTTTTTTTTTTTTTTGTCTTCTTCTTTCCTAACACAATTCCAATTTTACGTATCAATAAGATATATACTTGCAATTCATAAGGAGACAAGGGAAGCTAGAGATATAGGCATCATCACCCATTTCCACCCATTCCTTTTCCCGCTAGCTAACTAAGGATTCTTGAGCTAATTCCATTTTAATTTTCCTCTTTTTTTTTTTTTTTTTTAGTCTTCGCGTAAGGTCTACCGAAAAGTGTTATTTGTCGTGTCTTTGTTTGCTCTCGTATTTCACCATTAAGACACTTGATTTAATTGATTAATTGAATAGTATCGGTATACCCAGTGTTGACAATTCAGTTTCTGTGTTTGAAAAGCTAACCTGGTTCTTGCATTTTAGATTAGTGGAAAAAAAAAAAAAGAAAAAGAAAAAAAGAAAATAAAAAACAAAAGAAGAGAAAAAAAAGAAAAACAAATTTTTTTGTGTATGATTGGTGTGTACCAGTTTCATTTCATTTTTCATCCAAGTCTATTTAATCTTTGATTCTTTCAAAGTGATTCTTCCTTCACATATTCTACTTGTCACCTAAGTATTCATATAATGTCTGATAAAAACCTATCGGAGTCACCTTCAAGGAATGTGAAACAACTATCTATAGATATTCCTCCTACCGCTCAAACCCAGACTCTAGAACAATCTCAAAATCAACAATCAAATATAAATTTGCAAGAAAAGTCAAAATCTACCGTTAAACCTGAGTTTGAAAGACCTATAGGAGGAGCTTTCAAGATACCGAAAGAAAAATTATTATCTCCTTCTACTGAAAATAAATTATCCGATTCGAATATTACATCTCCATTTGCTACTCGTAATGATAGTAAAATCAGCCCCGCAGCGGCTCCAAATATTCATCAAGGTGGTTTAACCCTTTCTGATTCTTCTCTAACAACAACTGGTTCTACCACAGACACTAATAATAATACCAATATTAATAGTAATTTGCATATCTCCACTAATAAACCTGCTCCTCCTTCCAGTAGTAACTTCAAGATTCCAAAACAGAAACTAATATCCCCTCAGCTGGAATCAAAACCATCACAACCTCACCCTCATTCGAATCAGAATCCCAACCCAAATCATCATCATCCCACTGAGGTTAATTCTACTTCCAAGATTTCTGCTAATGCTTCTTTGAATCCTTCTGCTCAGGCAAGTGGTACTTCTTCTCCTGTACTTTCAAACTACATGTCTAATAATGATGAATCATCTACCGGAAATCGTGTTGTGTCTGGTGGCCTGCAACCTCATCCATCTAGCATTGGACAATCTCCTATATTAACGACCACTAATAATAATCCTAATACGGCGGCTTCTTCAGTTGCTAATACAAATATTAATAATAACAACAACGTTAATCCTAATCCTAATCCAAATAATAATCCTAATCATAATTCCAATTTTAATCCTAATTCTAACCCCAATCAACCAACATCATCTACCATCCTCAATAAACAAATCATCTCTAATTTAAATAAATCTTTGAAGGCTAAACAAAAGATTATTAGTGGTAAAGAACCTCATCCAAAAAATCCCACCCTAATATCAGAGATTGTTAATACTTCTCCAAAGTCAGGTGCTTTCCCAAATAACATTTCGGGTAATGATCCTACTTCACACAATATGACGAACCAACCTGTCAATACACATAATCGTAGTATTTCTAATGGTCAACCATCTAATGCTAATCCGTCGACTAATGACCATCCATCTATCAACCTCGATGATTCAAAAGATTCGAACAATCCAGCATCAAACAATAATAGTGGTCTGAATAACACTGTGAATGAAAATCTTCAAACCGTTCCAACCACTTTGAATAACCAACCAACCACTAGTAATACTAATAATATTGATTCTTCCACCAATTCTAAGGCAAATAAACCAAAGCATAAAAAATCTTCCAAACAAAACTCAACTAGAACAGATTTTTTTGCTGCTAAATTAGCAAGTGCTGTTGATGATGTCGAAAGTTCTGATAGTGATGAAACTTTTGTTTATGAAAATAATAACATAAATGAATATGATGATGATAACAATGCCAATAGTAATACTATCAATAGTAATAATATACCGAATCCCTCCAATACACCTCTTTCTCAACAGCAAAATCCATTATCGACGGAGAATGTTACTACTCCTGGTAGCACTAATACGGGTGTTGATCCAACTTCTAGTCCATTACAAGTTGCTGGAGCTTCTTCGAATATCAATTCTTCAATTCAGGAACCTGCTTCAACTGCAAATGTCCATCCCTCAAATGTAGCCACTAATACTGCTGCAACTGCAAATGTTAGTGCTGGCAATAATAATTCTCAAAATTCAACTTCACAGTTTCAACCTATTGCAGAAGGGTCTGTGACTCCTTCCATTAAGGATGACGGAGAATATTTGAGTCACCCAGTAAGACGTGCTGAATCAATTCGATCAATACATTCATCAAAATTGAATTATAACCCAGCAAGTCATTCACCTACACATCTAAAGACCGTCTCTAACTTCCCTCAGCAGTCTCAACAGCCTCAAATCCATCATCAAACAACATCCTCAATGTCTTCCACTGCTACACCTTCTTTGCCGCTTGCTACAAATAACCAAATTCATCAACCTCAACCTTTCCATTCTCCACTTGATAGTTCTTATAACAGTAATCATTATCTTGATAATATTTTAAAATCAAGGCCTTCGACTAATAGACAAGGGTCAACGTTTTCACTTGCTAACTCGGCTCATAATAATGATGAAAGAGCTTATGCTGAGAATAATACTAATACTACTGTTAATAATGTATTAACTGGGAAAGCATTAAGTACTTTGAGTCATTCACCTTTGAGTCATTATGCTCCTCAAAATAATCATCATTCCGCTATTCATCATAATCCAGCTCTGAGCTTTGGTATCAATTACCATGCATCCAGAACTCAAAGCATTAATGATGAGGAGCATTATTCTTACGATGAGGTTGATGATGATGCAGAAATTGATGATATATCAACTGAAGGTGAATACTACCACAATAATAATAACAATAATGTTGGAGTTAACCAAGGGCCAGGTAATCAAGCCGCTGGTTCTAACCAAGGTACTACTGATAATACGAATAATAATAGCAATGGTAGTCAAAATGCTGCTTATATTAGCCACCAGCTAAGTCAAGGTGGCAAGAATAATGATAGTACCACAGTTACTAGTAAAAGTGCCTCGAAGAAAAATTGTAAGTCCTCAAACAATTCATCGAAGTTAAGATCAACAACTTCAAAATTATTTGACAAAAAGGGTAGTCAACCAAGACGTTATAGTATCATACCTGATGACTTTGATATTGAGGATTTTGATGATGAATTGATCTATTATGATCATAACATTAGGTTTCCACATAATGGTACAAATAATAACAGTGGAGTTTTCAATGAAAATTCTCCATTAATTAACCAGGGATCAAGTAATCACCCAAGGATTCCACATTATAGATCACTTAATTTAAACCTACAAGGTGGTAAGAAGCCTTCCAATCTAGTTAAAAATAAAAGATATTTATCGATGGGTCCATCTCATACTCCTGGTACCGGAAGTGGTAATACAAGTCCACCTTTGAACAACAATAATAACAATAACAATAATAATAATAACGCTAATAGTGATATTTTCCCCTTTCCTTATCCAGAGCCACATCAAAACTACTATTACGATTTAGATGAATATGATGAAGAGAGTCAATTAATTGACCGTAAGAGCTTCAGTGGTGGAAATGGAAACCAACGTCACCCGCATTTATCACCAAGCACTGGACATTTCTTTTTACCTCGTAAAGTTTCAAAAAATAATCTCCAGAGCAGTAGGATTAATTGCATCAAAAGCTTTCTATACACTTTAATTGGTATAATTTGTATTTTGGCTATTGGTTTTGTTTCAGGTTTTGTCTTAGCATCGACCAAGGACTTAACTAATGTCAATATTGTCAGTGTTGAAAATACTCTAGTCAGTCAAGATGAACTACTTTTCAACATTGTAGTGGAAGCTTATAATCCGGGATGGTTCACAGTTGTTATTGATGAAGTTGAATTGGATGTATTTGCTAAAAGCGGATATTTACCTGACATTAATATTGAGGATGTTTCTTCAGATATTGCCTTGGAAAGTACTGTTGAGACTGTTTTATTGGGTAGTGTATTTACTCTTGAATCTTCGCTATCATTCGAGGGTGGATTCTTTAACCGTGATCCGATCCAACAAACTGGAGCTATTAAATTACTAACACCTGGTAAAAATTTAACTAATTTCAACAGTAAAATGATTTTAAATAATGATCTAGGATTTTCTAATCTCATTCCTACTGAATTTGTATCAAAGGGTAATTCTACTGAACCCGATAACTCAAAGAAATGGGAAATCATTTCCAAAAATCCCTTTGACTTGATTATTAGGGGTATCTTGAAATATAATTTACCCATGACTAAGAATACAAAGTCTGTCGTGGTTAATAAAGTTGAATATGTTGATCCTAATCAGGATGGATTGAAAAAATCCGTATAGTCGACTTCCATTCTTCTTCTCTTTTTAATTTGCTTTAGCTCTTTTTTACATAGAATAAATATTTAAATGGATATTTATAGGCATTTCGGGGACTACTCCGATTCTCATATTTAATTTGAAAACAAACTAATTTTTACCTGTTACTAAATTATACAATGTATTGGAATCCCTATGATGTCTTTGTTTCAATCTAACTTTAAATAAATTGGGTTCGAACGAAGTAGCACTCCGACATGAGTTGTTTTCAAATGGGTCTAGTGTCATTAACATCGAATCATCAATAGGTCTTCTAATTTTGAAGAGTAAGATTATTCTACTTACCAAGGTATATAAACCTTTAGTTACTAAATGTGATCCAGAGCACATTCTTGATCCTGCGCCAAATGATAAATGGCTTATTTGTCTTGAACTCAACATTTTACCTGTTCCTGGATCTAACCAACGTTCAGGAATGAATCTAAAAGGTTCAGGAAACTTCTCTGGGTCATGATTGGCAGCATATGCGTTCATAAATAGTATTGTGTTCTGAGGAATATTGAAATTTCCATAGCTGATTTCCTTGGTAGTAGTACGCGGTAATCCTAATGGTAACACAGTGAAAAATCTAAGACATTCTTCCACTAATGCCAAAATATAGTCACAGTTCATTTCATAGGGTGATCTTTTCCAGGCTTCAACTGCATCATCATTGTAGCATTCCATTAACTTCTTAAAAGCAATTTCTTGAATGGAATAACCATAATTGGGTTGCGATAAATGGCCCATTAGATGATTGAAATTGAAAGAAGTATTATCAAGACCAGCACTGACTAAAGTTAAACAAATACTTTGAATTTCCGCCAAGTTTAAATTCCTTGTGTTATTGAGTATACATCTACCAATTAGACTTTGACAAGCTTGATGTTCTCCCAATTGGATTCTAGCTTGTAGATCATCAAAAAGATAATTCATATATTTATCACGACGATCACGCCAATGGCTTGCTTTATTCGAATTTGAAAAATATGATAATGGCCAGTATCTTAGAAGAGGTAAATAATCTTGCAAATTCGTGATTGGAGATCTCAATTTAATTATTTCCCCCTCAACTTCAATAATTTCATTAGCCAATGTAGCGTCTTGGTTATAACAATCCATTTTCCAACCATAAGCAATATTGATAGCACTTCTTAAAGCGAAATTCTGACCATACTTTAATAAATCTATGTCACTAAATCTAGTATTAATATACTTATAAATATTCTCTGATGGTGGACAATTTAACTCAATATTTTGACAAATAATTTTCTTGATAGTATATTTTGTTTCTTCATCGATTATTGGGGATAATGATTCAACGTTTCTTTTATTAATTTCCATTGATATAGTTTTCTTTTTTCTCTGATAGGTTTCACCTGCTGGTGTTGACCCAACAGTGAAACCTTGCGATGCTGAGATAATATCATGGAAAGTAAATGAAACGGGCCTTGAATTATTTGTAACTGAGTGCTTAACCCACAAGTTTTTAATATCATCAAATGAATTAACAACAACGACTCTTTCGGTACCTAATCTGATTTGGAAAATAGCTCTATTGTATTTTACTGACCAACTCATAAATACCATTGATGGATCATTCCATAATTCAATCAAATTGCCAATGATTGGATATTCCGGGATTGCAAATAAGCCATTGATTTTATCTGGTGTCCCAATACCTAAAATATCAAGCACCACCCATATTAATAAGGATCCAATAGCAATATCTAATATATCAGTTATGGATATGCCTTCTAAAACTAAAAGTGGACTTCGAATGGATAGCGCAGGGAAAGTCCAGTTCATAATTGGCTAGCAATTTAGCAGCTAAATTACAAAAAATAGAATTTTGCAATAATAATAGGATAGGTGAAAAAAAATGTTAAATTTTGTTATTTTTGTTATTTTTGCAATAAAATTGAGTAAATTTTGGTAATATACAGTTAAAAATCTAGGAAAATATTGTTTTTTGATGCTTTTTTGAACTTTTTGAATTTATCGGTGAATCTTCTCTTTAGTCGTTACTAGTTTCTTAAAAGCTATATCAAATCATATCATGCCAAATAACTCATTAAAAGGTACCCAAAGATTTTGCAACTGACGCAAATACGAATAATCAAGCGACAAAAAAGTGCTGCAGACTACCACAAACTAATTCTATTTTTTTTTTCTTTCGCAGTAAAATAAAAGAACTGCCAGAATATACAATAAGGCCACCAATACAGGTGCTACGTGTTTTTAGTTAGATAAAAAGGCAAAAAGGCAAATTTTGATTGCATAAGTTATTTAAATTGGTATAAAAAAAGAATATGATTTGTTAAAAATCGAAGAAGTATTTAGACAGCCTAGCTGAATAAAAAAAAGGTTGCGAAAGAAAGGTCTTAAAAAGGTAAGAGAAATATAAAGGTCTTTATATCACAGATATGTAGGGGAAATCAATTCCAAGTAAGTTTGAATTGTTTAGCAAAGGCACCTTCACTGGTAAATTTGTTTAAGTCAGTAACGAAAACAGTTGAGTTTTCATAAGAGAAGTCGACTGAGTTACCTTCAAATTTAACATTCTTTGGTTTAGAGTCAACACCTAAGATGGTAACATTGGCTAATGGTTGACTAGCATTATAAGAGCCATAAGAAGAAGATAATAAAGTATTGTTAGCGGCAATGAAGTTAACATATAATGATTCTTCAATTTCATAAGATTCACCATCATCAGTGTATAACTTACCTTCGGCTGTACCTTCGTCACTTAAAGCAACAATCAAACCCCATGGGTTAGATCTAGATTGGGTAGTAGTATAACCAGGTTCTTGAGTTGGAATAATGTGTCCACCTCTAATATGTACTGGAATATGACCTAATGGAGCATCCAAAGTAGTATTCTTACCATCTTCGAAATCTTGTTTTTCGTAGGTGTACCAATCATAGTAAACTTCACCTTTACCAGCACCAGGGAATACACCCTTAACAGTTTCATCACCTTGAGTTAAGACTGGAGTTACAATAATAGCATCTCCGACAAGGAATTGTCTATCAGCACCAGCTAAAGATCTGTCATCTGGGAATTCCCAAGATAAAGCTCTCATTAATGGAGTACCAGTAGTGTGAGTTTCATAATGTAAGGTGTAGAAGTAAGGTAATAATAAGTATCTAATATTAATAGTTTGTTTAGAGTGTTCCAAAACAGAAGACCAAACATAAGGTTCTTGAGGATCGGCAGCTAAGACATTATGATTTCTGAAAAATGGGAAGAAGGATGATAATTGCATCCATCTTGAACATAATTCCATGTCTGATTGTCCGTTAAATCCACAGGTATCAGGACCAATCATACCAATACCAAACATTTGCAATGAAAAGATTTGAGGGATTGCAAAGTAAGCATCTCTAAATTGAGAGTTGTTGTCACCACCCCAATGAGCAGTATATTTACCAGAACCTGGGAAGGTTGAACGAGAAAGCATGAATGGTCTCTTATTTGGGTTTAATTTAAGTAAAGTTTGATGAGAAGCTTTTTCTTGCATGTAACCATACATGTTGTGAATATCATATTCAATAGTACCATCTTGGTGAGTAGCATTTGGACTAACATCATGGGTGGCAATATCATAATCACCTTGAATATTGTTAATAGCATAAGGTGGGTAGTTGATATTTCCTTTACCTGGTGCTAAAGTATTCTTAGAGTCAATTGAAGAAGAAGAAGAAGAAGAAGAAGCAGCAGAAGCAACAGAAGAGGCGGTAGCAGAAATTGCAGCTTGAATTGAGCTATATTCAGAAGCATTAGTTTTTTCAAAACCTTCTGGATAGTCACTTGAAACAGCTCCAACAGCAAATGGTGGATGGACAGGGTTATCATAATATAAATCAGAACCACAAGATCCAACACAGAAACTTGAAACTTCATTCATATCTAACCAAATACCATCGAAAGGAACTTTTTCATACCAATCTTCGAAACATTTATCCCAATAGCTTTGAACATTTTCAGCTAAGAAATCAGGGAAAACAGTATAACCGGGCCAAACAGCACCAATATATAAAGAACCATCTGGATTTTTAAGGAAAACATCAGAACTATTACCATCATGGAATGGTGGATAATCATTATCAGTTTCATTATTTGGGTTTGGAACATAAATAGCAGCATCAACAATTGGAACGTAATGTTGATCTTGAGAGTGTAAATCATCAAGGAATTGTTTAAATTTATCTTCTGGGAATCTATAAGGATCACTAGTGAAATCTTTATAACTATCCATGTAATCAATATCAGACCAAATAGTTTCTAAAGGAATATCAAATTTTTTAAAATTATCAACAACTTCTTGTAAAGATTCAACGGTGTCATAACCCCATCTACATTGATGATAACCAAAAGTCCAATAAGCTTGGAAAGCTGGTAAACCGATTTCTGTAACGTATTGACTAATAACTTTTTTAGGAGTTTCACCACTAAAGAAATATAAATCAATAACACCACTTAAAGCTCTCCAAGTCAAAGATTCTTCTTCAATAAGAACTTCTTGAATTGCAGAAGTTCTCCAATAGACACCATGAGTAGTTTTAGTATCATATCTTTGATCAGAATAAAATGGGTGAGTACCATAAATATTACCATCGATTGGATCACCAACATCATTATTGAATAAAGTTTTCACGGTACCTGGTTCTTGTTGGAAACCATGAATTGATTCCCCTAAACCAGTAATATAATGATCTTTTGGTAAAGTAGTATTAAATTGAATGAATTGATTTGAGAAAACCAAAGGATTACCATTAGTAGAGAACAAAACTTCATGAGTTGATTGTCTAATAATATCAAAACCGAAATTTTCAGATGAATATTCAAAGACCAAATCAGAATTTTCGAAATCATAAGAGCTAGCATCACCTTCAACTGAAGGTTTTGGAACGAGATCTTCTGGTAAGATATAAACATCGGTTAAATCAACTGGTTCGATATGAACATTTAATCTTTGATCAGATTGATAAGTAACCGACAAGTTTAAATAATCAAAATCATAACCATAAATGTTTGTAGCTTCTTTCAATTTCAAGATACCCGTTAAACCACGTGCAGTGGAAGTAACATTTACCAAATCATAACCTTTAGCAGCTTTATTAGCATCAACAGCAGTTTCATTATGGATATTTGGAACCTGTTTAACCCCGAGAGTTGAATCAGTATTAACAGTTTTTTGCGCATTAGCAGCAGAAGAAGTTGCAGAAGCCGAATCAGAATCACTTGCAGGAGCAGCATTGGCAATTGATGCCAAACCAAGTGTAAAGATGGTTGCTAAATTCAGCAAAATCATTTTTAAATGTGATGAGGAACAATTGAAAGAAAAAAAAAAAATAAAAAGTGATTGAAGAATATTCGGTATATTTATAGTAATGAATAATTGTGAGTTTTTTCGAAAGAAGATGAAAAAGTGGGGGGACGGAATAGTAGTAGATGTTTTGTTCATTCCGTAAAATAGAAATAGGAGAATGGGAAGAGTTACCGGTGATGGGAACAGAAAGGCCGGTGGGGCAATTTCTTTACCCAGCTTACAAAGAAGCAAAGGAACATTAATAGCAAATGATGTAACATTAGCAGATGAATACCAATTAGAATAGTGAAAAAGTGCTAGTAGAATAGCGAAAGACAATATAGAATTTGCACAAAATCCGGGGCAGAATTGACCATCGTTCCAGTTTAATCCAATACGAGGATGCAAATGGAAAGATTATTCGAATCTACACAATGAAAAGTTATGATGACCCCAAATATTTAGGTTATACATTCTGGGTCTCGGAATATTTTGTAGATGGTACTAAAACAGAACAATGGGGTATCACCTTACTTTCGGTTTAATTTTTGACTCTGATCTACTCTAGCAAAAGCATACGCTTTTGCTAGAGTATAAGGCAAGTATTACATGGAAAGTATTACATGGTAATTACATGATAATTATATCTTAACGCTTAGCTTCAGGTTGTTGCAAGATGCATTTGATGCCTCGAGCCCGAGAAGGGCAGGAAAATTTCGAAAAAGTGACAGTATTTTTTTGCGTGGGGTAAATATGTGGGGGGATGGGAATGTACCTCCATTAGGGGATATTATTCCGGTAACCACAAATGGAAAATCTAATTTTTGCGAGCCACTTTAATTTTTGCGAGGTTGCAATTTTATTGGCTGAAACGGAGAGACGTACGGGATAATGATTAATAGACTTGCTATTGGGTTTTATTACTACATGTATTACTACAAGTCTGGTGATGAGGAGAACTAGAGAGAATAACTGGTGAGAAGGTCCAACCCCTATTCCAGGAACAAAAGGATTAGGCAAATCCAAGAAAGAATGAAGGTTAGTACGGATGGATAGATATCTCTAAAGACTCTTATTTGTAGTTATTGTGGAGAAGGAAAGGGTAACTCAGGGTAAACGAGAAGAGAATACTTCATTTAAGATCTATTTTTGTTGGCTTAATAATATGACAAGTATTTTGTACTTATATAAATTAGTAATATTCTGTGACTTGCAATTAATGAATTAAATGAACTGAATGAATACTTAATGAATGAATACTTAATGAACTGAATGAATACTGAACTGAATTAGTACTGAACTGAATGAATACTTATGTCAATGATATATATATATATATGTCAATGAATTGAGTAATATTCTTTTTTACAGGAATATCTCGATTTATATAAACTCTTTAGCATTTTAATCAGTATACAAACTTGATAAAATACTTTGGCGTCATCAAGATCTTCAATGACGCCAAACACCAATTAATATTACCAATTATGAGTTTTAGCTTTTAAGCAAAACACGAAATATATTCATAATGGCGTGCCTATACAAAATTTCATCCAATGAAAATTCGCGAATGGCATCTCTATTCCTTTTTATTCAAACTGTTTAACTTACGAGTTTGCCCTAGTATTAATAATAAAGTAACGTAAGGTGTATCTTCTTCTTCTTGTTGTTGTTGTTGTTGTTGTTGGTCTTGTTGTTGTTGTTGGTCTTGTTGTTGTTGTTGTAGCTCAAAAACAAAGGAAAGGTGAACACACGACCCGACTCAAACTTGCATCTTGATTAAGTATCGTATTTGCCCCATTGGGAGCGTTACCGTTTCCGCTCTAATTTCTTAATTTGTAACTGTAATTCTGCTGCTAATTTATTCACATGAATAAGTCAACATGACAACATAATTGGAGATTGATTTACGGGAAAATGGATGTGTGTATTTACTACTACTATATATATTAGTAGTTGTATTAGTTGATATGTATTTGTACGGCACTAGGTGGGTTGAAGTAAAACAAAGTAGACGTAAAACAAAGCATATGTAGAATAATGTAAAACAAAGTACCTGAACAAAGACAAAGGTTCATATAGGAAAAGATCGATTTCGAACGATATTAAATGACCAGTTAGGGCGGAACTTTGAATATATTGTTACAATAATAACAAATAGAATAACAAATATAACCTTAGGGCATATTAATACATTTTATTTAAGAAAAATACCCCAAAATCGCCCAAAAATTTAATATTCTATTACATTAAAGGCTCTAATTTCATCATGACTGTTTCCATTTGCTTATTGGTGGCGATGATTTGACCAGTTTTTTCAAATCGGATTTACTCCATCTTACTACTTGAATTTGAATTCACTCGCATTTAGCTTTCTCTTTTTCTTTTTCTTTTTTTTTACTCTTTTGCTCTGGCAAACAATAGAATTGATTTCATCTCATTTCGTCCAATAGTATGTTAAAAAGGTTCATAACAATCTGAACCCTTTATATTGTTTTAATTGTTGTCTCGGTCTGGTAAACAGGTTTCGGTCTAGATTTATTACCCACCTTACTCAAAAACACGAGTTATTATTATTTACATTTGCATCTTCTTTTTTATTTATTTTACTTTATTTTGTTATTTCTTTTTTTTTTTTTTTCGCTATTTCATTTTCTTATAAATAAGTATCTAAATCTCTCCCAACTTTTCGCTTTGCAGACCCTTTCTCTCTGTAAACTAATATGGCCTCTCATTTAAGAAAAAGTTCAAAGTCATCTACATTCTATATCGACATTGAAAAGTGTCCTAATTCTCCAAACTCAGATGACAGTAACGATGAATTAAGTGATATCGAAGAAGAAGAGGAAGATGACCAATTCAAGTATTCCAAGCATAAAAGAGATTCCATATTATCGATTGTTTTATTTATTTTGACAATTGGTACATTAATAAACTTGATTATATTTAAATCAAATTATCCAAACAATTCCATAAGTGAAGATGATTTAAAAATTGTTTCGGGACTATTTGATGATGTCGAACATCACCAGGGGATTCCTATTAAACAAGATGATTCAATATTGAATTCATTCTGGAAATCATTAAAGGTGGACTCTAGTGGTGCTCCACAAACCATTACCAAGGTGGACCAGGCCAGTGTTTCCTTTTACCAAGATGAAAAGAAACAAACCGACGAAGAAGAGGAAGAGGAAGACCAACTGCAAAAACAATTACAAACACCCATACAAGAAGAAGATGACGACGAAGAAGAAAATATCACCGTTAATGCTCAACAGGATTTGAGAGAAATGTTATCAATATCACCCATTACTATAATTTTGAATGAAGAAAATTCTAATGATAAACAAGCACGTTTTTTACAAATTATACTCTCATCATTTACCATTACACCAGAACCAATGACGGTTAACTTGATGAAACATCCTCACTACTATGAGATTTTCAACTACCTCAAGAGTTATATCAACCACGAACTGAAACCATCCAGTGTGGCCATCATTAAGAATGATCTCAAGTACTCCCTTCACGACGAAGACTCTTATCACGAGGAAGAAGACAATATCCCCAGGCTTTTCATTGGTGGTAAGCCAATTGGCGACTACGATTCTATAATTAGATTATACGACGAAGGAGAGTTGATGGATTATTTACGTGATCAAGGCCGTGGTTTAATCAGTGTTAATTAAGATTTCGGATTTTACGGGGCAGGTTCCCTTTAACTTCTAGCTTTTTTTTTCTTTTTTTTCTTTTTTTAATTTTTTAATTTTTTTTTTGTTTCTTCTTTATTTCGTTTTCTCTCTTTTTGATACCCCTTTTGGATTTTTGATAAAAATTTATTTAGAATAACCTAGTACTTGTGCCTTTTCATTTTTTTTTGTTGATGTGTAGACACGATGTAATGGCCTTCTTAATTTGGATAGGTAAGGCGGACAATGCAAGATGAGGATTTTCTTTGCATTCTGATTGAAAAATGGCAAAATCTAGTGAAATTTTTGGCCGCGTTTTTTACACTTTTTAACGCGGTATTATGTAATGCACTTAAACTGCAAAAAAAAGGAATAACGTGCGCTCTGCGACATGTCAAACTGCAACCATATAAAATTATATCTAAATTTATACTTATACTTATATTTATATCTAAATTTATACTTATATTTATATCTAAATTTATATTTATAAACTAATATATTTAGTCAAAGTGGTAAACAAGTATACAAAGTTCAATATGAACTTAAAGTAATCTACAAGGAGGTTAGGGTCTAAGTAGAGATAAGACCTTCACCATTTGGACCAATTTCTCCACCAACCAAACTCTTAATAGCCGAGGTTAAGAAGGTATAAATTGAATAATCAACTCCAGGATATAATAAATTATTAATTCTGGTAGTTTTATGACACCCTTTAACGATATCACGACCTTCAAATAATCTTTCTAACCAAGCAAAAGCTGCTGGAACCCCTTGAGGAATTTCTAAAATATGACCACCGGTTTGATCAATATTTAATTCTAATGAAATATCTGGTTTCCATTTACAAATATTATCATAGTATCTATCAGAATTACCATGATATGGAACAATTTCATCATTTGATGCATGATAAATCATTAATGGAATATCTGGAATTTCAGCATCATCTTTTATTAATAAAGTATTATCATCAAGCATCGATTTAACGGTTTCAATCTTAAAAGTATCCCACCCATCTGGGAAATAAGGATTAGAACCACTGAAAAAATCATCATTAATAAAATCAAGAATTGAATTTAATAAACAACTTTCTCCTGCTCGTTTTAAACTATTATAATGATCTTCAGTAAGACTATCATTAATTAATTTTTGAAAGTCAGGATATTCTTGACTCAACCCCCATAACCCATTGGCAGTTAATCCAGCAAATACAGTACCTTCAACTGCAACAACAGTTTCACTGATATTAGTAACAAATCCTCCAAGAGTTGCACCTAGTAATTTTGGTTTCAAATCTGGGGCATAACTTGGTTGTAAAGATGCAGCCCATCCACTATAAAAAAAAATTGTTAGTAAATTGAGAAAAAAGAAATTTTGTGTCTTTTTTTTTTTTTCGCAGACCGTTGTCGCGCAAATGCTGAAAGCTAAACAATAGAGCGTTTTTACATTCAAATTAGCCTAGCGAGCAGAGACGAACCAAGACTGGAAAATTAAGAAAACATACCTAGCTAAAGAACCACCACTGTAACCGAATAAAGCATAAGAGGCATTAGAGTCAATACCAGTGACATTAGCAGAACTGATAGTAGCCCTCAAACTATCCAAAACGGCGTGACCAGCCAATCTACCGGCGGTGAAGGCAGCTTTAGGACCTTCATAGTCAGGAGTAACAACGTAATAACCCCTTTCTAAAGCAATCTGTAAGATATAACTTTCAGCTTGTAAGATGAGAGTATCATGATCCGAACCAAATTGGAAAGCATAACTGGGAGCACAATTTTCATTGGAAGAATCTTCCATTGATTGATAACTGATAACTTTTTTTGGATCAGCATTATAAGGTTTCATGATGGTAGTAACAATGGCAGTTGCATTGCCATGAGAATCGGTAGTTCTAACTAATGCTTGCCAGGAACCATCGATATTCAATGGTCTAAAAGTAGCACCAATCTTGGATGGAGTAGTTCTCCATTTTAATATAGTACCTTCAGCTTTTGATTCATAACCAGCGGGAGGATTATAAAAATCATCATCTGATGGTTTAACAGGAGAGGATGGAGCACCAAAAACAATTGATATTATGAAAGCAAATGTTAATAACTTAAAGAACTTATTCATTTTTTAGTCTTATTGAACAAAAGATTTTTATTTAAAACTTTTATTTGATCGAAATTAGATGAAGTATTTATACTTTGAAATCTTGTTATGAAATTATTAACCTCAAAGCCATTTTCTCTAAGTATATCTGTAAATCTTCATAAAAATTTCTTTAAGCTATGCAAAAATGCTTGTAAAGTAATGTATAGACGCCAATGAAAAACAAAAGAGCTTTTCAACTTCTGTATTTGGATAGACTTCGAAGTTGTGAATCAGTGGGAGCTCACCTTGAATTAATGCAACATGATTGTCGTTTTTGGAAATGCTTTATATCTTTGGCTTGTCGATTTATCTATAACTTTGGAGATTATTTTCTGTTCTTTTCCGCTTTTTCAATTCTGGTTTATCTTTTCCTCTTTTCCTGTTTTTGTTTTGAAATATTCTTTTGAACCTAATTACAATGGACTAAAAAGAGCCATAGAATAAGTAATTTGACTTCAAATGTTGCAGAAGAGTGAAAATGCCTTTTCAATCAAATTTTTTGACGCATAAACAAGGATTATTCTATTGTGTAAAAGTACGAACTCCTGGTAAAACAAAAGGCCAAATCAATGAAGTGAATAATTCGGAAATGCACAAATTGTCCGACATACATTGACAAGCCAAAATAACAAAAATAAACATACATTTTAATATGTCAATGCCTTTGATGTATTCCGTCATAATTGCAAATTGGTGCCTTAACCTCCCCATATTGTATTTCTTTTTTTGTTTTGTTATGGATATATGCTAAGAGTGTTTTTTTTTCTTCTGGCGACCTTCCACGAATCACATCGTTTTGGTGTATACTTGTTTATATTTACTTCTGCAAGGTTTCACCTTGATCCATAGCTTCGGGGAATAACCCTAAATTGCCAGCTACATGCACAACTAAACTTTCGTGGTGATATTATCCAATAGGACTTCAGAATTCCTCATCAAGCATTTTGTATCACTTAACAATTTCGTTGGTTGAATCAATGGCTTACTCTATTGTGATTTTGACTAATTCAAACCGTTTAAAAAATTTCCAATAACCATTACTGAGTAAACAATAGTATTTCACAATAATGATAGTTTTTGTGAGGTCGCCTAACTGCCGAGTAATAGACAAACCAAGCGGAAAGGGGAATATTTCCACCCATCACGTCAATTAGCTAGTTTCAAATACTTTTGTGCTCCATGAGAGTAAGCCAATAGCGTTCATGAGCTAGTGTTACCCACTTAGCTGGACATTAGAAATCAAAATTTCGACCTACTTGTTGTTTCTTGTAATATTTTGCATCATGTCATTTTGTGAGGAGGTTGACAGGTTGAGTTGTAACTTGTTACTGGGTAGTGAGAAATGGAACATTCTTTAAAAACAAGCTTTTCCCTTCTCTACATGCAACGTTACTTGACTACATTAGACGAAGCATATTGGAAAGGATGATCATTAGAGAAAAGCTTATAATTTTTTTGAGTTTTATTTCAAAGTTTTGTTTGTAATTTCTAATCAGGGTTGATATTTTTTCTATTTCGAGCTGCGCCAAACGCCATACATATTTTTGAGGTGTTGATATGCTGATGTCTAATAAATTGAAAAATCAGTCACTGCAAGAGAATCAAAACCTCAAAAATTTGATTTATCTTGAACAAAGGGTTTAATTTTCGGAGAAAGACAATTGGATATCTCTCCACAATCAAGGTCCCTCGGTAACTACTTCGAAGTAATTGTCAAGAATTCTTAATTATTACTTCTCGTAACTTAAAAAGTGTACCTAGCAGAATAAAGAAGTTTTAATAATAGTTAAAATAATTCCGTCTATAATTTTGTAATCAATTCCGTAAAAGTATTATTCGCTACAACTTACAAACCTACAAACCAGAATATTATAGAGGTTATCTTCGAGGACGGATTACAAAATTTCATTTCGTAATTGTAGAATTATAAACAATTATCTTCTGTCCCCTCTCCAACATCAAAAATATTTTAATACCCCTATTGAGTTACTGATATAGACAAGTGTTGATGATTCTACAAAAAATGATAAATAATTACGAATAGTTTAAACATTTCACAAATAAAATTGTAGAAAAGGTTTCATTGCATAGGTTATATAAATTTTTGGGGGAAGAACGAATAACGAGAAAAAACAAAAGGAGTATTTTGAAAAGAACAAACAAATCAATCACTTCAAGAAATCACCATTAAATAGTAAATTCAATCACTTCAAGAAATCACCATTACAGCGAAGTAATTCCAATTCATAATCAGGTTGAAAGTCACCATACAAAGATTCAGGATCACCGGTGGTTTGTTCGGTATAAGCAGCAACATCTTCTTCGATAGGTTTTAATGATTCACCGGCTTTCAAAGCTGAATTAGCAAAGATTTGACATTTACAACTATTTTCCATTAACATGTATAAAAATGCAGCTTCATCAACCGTTTGACCAACGGTAATGATACCATGATTTTGTAAGATTGCTCCCTTACCATCACCGATTGATTCAGCAATGGCAATACCTTCTTTTGGATCAAAAGCAACACCACCAAAATCAGTATAAACGGAATGACTTTTATAAAAAATACAAACATCTTGATTAATCATTTCCAAAGGTTTACCCAAAGCACTATAAGATTTACCATAAACAGAATGGAAATGACAAGCAGCATTTACATCTGGTCTGGCTTTATGAATAGCAGAATGAATTGAAAATCCAGCTTGATTAATTGGAGCTTGATTACCATCGGGTAAAATATTACCCTCTTCATCAACATGAACCAAATCACTTACTCTCATCATTGAAAAATGTCTACCTAATGGATTCATCCAAAAAGTATCACCATCACGTAAAGTAAAATGACCAGCCATACCTACTCCTTCGGCATAACCTAATCTACCAAAGATTCTTAAAGCTCCAGTCAAATGTTCTTTACCCCACTGAAGTTCATCTTTTGCAGTCTTGAAAGTTGGTACTGGATATGGATGTGGTAAACCTTTTGCCAAGTTATGATTCCCACGAGTTCCAGTATAACCTTTTGTGGTCTCTGATTGATCAGTTGTTAAATCATCGATTATTTTAGTTGTACTTGGAGCCATGATTAATTATAAACACTTATTTATTGAATAGTTACGTATAACGAAATGATAATTTTTTTTGCTCTTCAAAATAGCAGAAGAGACTGAATTTAAATAGATGCCTCTATTTTGCGATTATCTTTAAAAACTTGGTCATATTCCGCACACTTAAAGGGGATTTCGCATAAATTTCCGTAATTGGGACAGATGCTCCAGGTAAATTATACACCCATAATCAAATAGAGGAAAAAAAGAAGGAGAAAGCGAAGAAAAAGGGTTAGCGCACACGCTGTACGAAATGTAATTGAAAAAGCTCTGCTCATTAGCGGCTACTTGATCTGATTCTTAAGAGTAATTTTGGATAATAAGGAATAAACAAATAAGATGAGTGCAACTTAACTTTTATTATCTTATCTAATCCTTAGATTTTTTCTTTGTGTATGTGTAAATATCGCCATTTTGCTGCTAACGGAAGGCAACCCCAAAGTGTCTTGCCGATAGGAGAGGCTGAGATGCTTACATAAGCTGTTATGTAATCACAAAAAGAGGAATAATCAAATTACGTAATTTGTTACGTAATCTAGCGCTAAGATATATTCAGCAAGAACATATAGTTGATTGTACACCAAGATTTGAATAAGTGTATGAATGTAAGTAAAGTTGTTAGTGAATGAAGTGTAGTGTTAGTAGATGTTATGCTTACGAGTGTATAACTAGAACAAAGCCACCATTTATAGAACGAAAGGACCAAAGGCTATATTTTTGAACGACTTAAACTTTGCTCAAGACATAGATCTTACTGAAGACATCTTGCTTGAAGACATCTTGAAGACATCTTGAAGACATCTTGAAGACATCTTGAAGACATCTTGAAGACATCTTGCTTGAAGACATGAATCTTACTAAAAAGCATGTTAAACGACCAATTTTTCTTGAAGATCCACCAACGCCCGTTGCATCCAATTATGCTAATGATTATCCCAATTATGCTAATGATTATCCCAATTATAAAAAATTATCCCAATTATGATAATTATGATAAAAATAATGCGGGTATCCGTTTTTTCTCACTAATAAACTTGAGGGAAATATGCCTGGAGACGATTAGCCTCCATTGTCCATACATCTAAAACAAGAGTTAAAGCATGAACAAAAAGTAAATGTAATAAATTAAAGCGATTATATAAGCGCTATTCGTAAAAGATAGAAATAACCCATTATGCTTGAACGAAGAGATTAATTTAATAGGAAAAGAACAATTGAAGATTGAAATTGTCTGGACACACTCCCAGTACCAGAGGATTGGGGAGGGGCATGAAGAACCCAGTCAGACCCCGTAAGGAAATTTGAGTCGGTCTTGCTTATTCCACTTATTCCACTTAGTCAACTTAGTCAGCTTAGTCAACTTAGTCAACTTAGTCAGCTTAGTCAATGTAATCAAGTAACCACTTTATCAACTCAGTCAACAATACTTTCAACTTCATCAACTTGGTTAGATAACTAAGTCAAAGGCCAAGACTTGATTTGATTTTTCAAACTTTAACTGGTAAGGGCTATGGACTCAGGTTATTGTAAAGTTGCTAGGACAAACTTGTTCGGTATGTGGCTCTACTGGCGAGTTCCGACCCCACGCATTTCAATCAAATCAGAAATCACTAGAGGTACTAAACAAGTATATACAATGAAATTTGCATCACACCTCCATTAGGAAGTTACCCCTAACCATACCCTGTGACCGTTTAACCGTGACCGATAATATTGACCAGGTGTCTTTGTCTGCATTTTCTACCATCCATTCTCAATTAGAATAAACCATGACTGGTTGCATTACCAGGAAGTGTGTATTGTTATGGTGTCTCTTTCTATTGTAGATTTGTCTAGGTTTCAAGATCGGAACAACCTGGTGGTTTCCCCTCACAGTAGCAAACTCAGAATAACCAGGGAAGAGAGGCTCATTAGAAACCTGATCAATAAACCAATCATGAACGAGACATCCAGGGTTCAGTAATTTAGTGGATGATTGTTCTAGCCATGGGCATAAACTATTTCGTATGCGTACCCTTGAACAATGCCCTATTATTATCTAATTATATTTTAAATTTATTTTGTTTATTTGTTTATTTACAAATTTATATTTAAATATGACATGAACATTCGGTCAATTATAACATTTTGAGGATTTATGATACTTTATCTTTCTAATGTGCACCCCTTATAGAACCTAGGGCTCAATTCTGGCAAGAAGAATATCTTTAATCAATGCATGGAAGTAAGAATAGAATTTTTTTTTTCTCATAAACAAAAACAAAACCCATAAAAGTCTCCTAACCAATTTTAGTCGACCTACCCGAATCTAAAAGCTAAAACCGGTTTGCACCAGGAAAGACAGAGAGAGGCACGTATAGTGAAGGAGAGTAAAGAGTAGGACAGAGAGAGAGAGGGTGAAAAATGTCGTTTTCCGTAGCGTTTTTGGACACCTTTTTTTGGACATCGATTCCGTAACCCCAATCGTCTACTGGAAAAGCGTAAACTTGTTTTTTTTTCGTTCTCTCTTTTCTTTCTGAGTTACGATTTATTAATTTTATCATAACTCACTCTACTTACTTGTGCTACTTACTTGTGCTACTTACTTGTGCTACTTACTTGTGCTACTTACTTGTGCTACTTTGTTTTCGTTTTGAAGGCGGGCCTATACTCAAAGTCAAATGTTAGTTTAGTGGCTGTTAATTAAACTCTAATAATGAAATTTGAATCGTGTATGTATATCTGGATGGACTAGGCACACGTGAGATTCAACTTTTCATTTTAAGCTTTGAGTTCATGCATTTTTTTTTCAAATCGGGTATGGGGTCATTCATTTCATTTATGATTTCCGACTCCGACTATCCTATTATATAGTATAGAGCCTGGATCATGTATAATTAGCATGTATCATTGGTATGTATAATTAGCATGTTGGTATGTTGGTGGATTCCCAAACTGGCATGCAGCTCATATTCTAGAAGATGGCTAATTTTTGTAGATCTTTTTTATCAGTTATAAAATTAGTCATACATCATTGAAGTTCCAATGCAGCCTAGTTGCATTACAACCAATCCGCATACAGTGGAGATCGGTTAGAGTAAAATTAAAGGTTGGCTGCGTAAAAGGATCTTTTCGGTATGAGTAAATGGCTGATTTCCGAATAAAACTCGATTACCTTGGTGTTAAACGTATTGTGTCTTAAATCACCTTTACGAGATGGTTAAATGGCTGATTTCCGATTAATTCCAATTCTCATTCTCCGAAGTTTTCACAAATGACTATTGAACTGATACAAACTACTTAATTAATACTAACTATTGAACTGTTACATACTACTAACGATTGAATAACCTCGATTGAACAGCAAAAACAACAAAAAAGGGAGACACTACACAGGTTAGATAAGACCCTAATGATTTTGCTGAATTTCTTGGGCGAAGGGGGGAATAATTTGCTCATCTGGAGTTATATACACCTGTTCACTTCTAGTAAGCATTAGAAACTCCCTTAGTGGTTCCCCTGTGGTTCTGCTGTTATTCCCTTTTAGTTCCCCTGTGGTTCCCTTGTGGGCTTTCCTGTGGGCTTCCTAGTGCATTCACCTATTATCGGGTGTAATTGGGTCTCGGGTGTATGTTCACTGTGACTCATAATTATAATTGTAAACTAGTACATACAACTTGACGCAAAACTGCAGAATCACCATCACGTACGTGGCGAGCGACGACATTTTTCCTACCCAGGGCCGGGAATCGCCTACTGGCAATTTGAAATGGAATGGCATCCCATCTCCCAGTTCACCCCCCACCTCAGTTCCGATTCCGACCTTACATATAAGCTAAGAGTAGAACTATTGTTCTCCTGTGCTATTTCTTCTTTTTCTTTTGTTTTCATTTGTCTTTTTTTTTTTTTTCTTTTGGCTTTTGTTTTCCTTAATTACTCTAACAAAAAGTATATTTCAGTAACCTCTTTGCAAATTTGAATCGAAAGATATAGTGTACTTTCAATTTTGTATCTCCTACATCTATTGTAACCATCTTTTCTTTTTCTGATAGAATTACAGCCTATTGTGCAAGTTTTCATTAGTCTATCACGGCTGAGACTCTTTCTCCTCTTTAACCTTAGAAAGTTTAATTTTAATTAAATTTAAACTGTTAAAACATACTGATTACCATTGACATTTCAACCAATTAAATAACCGAATTAAAATAGATTATTATAGACTAAAAATCAAACAAAATCCAAATAAACAATCAGCTAAAAAAAAACTACTTAGCTCTGCAAAACCTTATTACGAATTTTACACCCCCCTCTAGATTTTACGCCTATACTAATACTAGTTATATCTTAATATAACTCTCTTAATACTAGATCTTTCATATAAATTTTGCTATATTTCTTCTTCAAAATATGCTCAATCGCTAAAAGTATATTTTTTTTAAGCCACCTAGCTTTGGGTTTTTCACTAAATTTTTGACCAAATCTTTCACTTATCATATTGAGTTTCGACTGAATTAAAAACTCATTTCCATTATATATATATATATACGTATATTGAGTTCTACATTTTTTTTTCGGTTTTGTTCTACTTGTCAAAATACTATTCTTAATTCTTGTCTTTTTGTGCCTTAAGATAGATCATTGTATAATACTTGAGTTTTGATTGTGCAAGATCAAATATACATATAGATATATTCATATATATACACACATACATATATACATCTGTATATATAGATACACATATATATAGTTAGATATATATATATTTACCCAGTTATCCTCCCTTTTGAAATTTTTTCTGTTTTTGCTGTTTCACTACTTCATTACAAAACGTTTTTTTATTTTTTCCCTATTTTTTTGTTCTTTCTGTGCTTTTTCCTGTCATTAGGTGATGTCTAAACAAATGCAAAAACGCCCGAAGCGCTCAAGGATTATACCTCCAGAAAGAAGAAGGAAAGTGTCCACCGCATGTGATAATTGCAAGAAAAGAAAATATAAAGTATGTATCGAGTTACACCGTGTTGGTTTATTGATAAGTGCTTACTAACCTCTCTCTTTTAGTGCTCTGGATTACAACCGTGTCTACTTTGTCAAAAAAGAGGCCATGAGTGTGTCTATTCAATTATCGATAGAAGATCCTTGAAAGGTGAGCGAATGGCTAAACAGAAACAACTAGCTTTAGGTGCAGCCAAATCAAAGATTGGAAATGATCAAGAGAGCCCCAACGAAGATAAAGATCATGATGATCACGATCATGATGGTCACGATGATCATGATGAACTGGTCGAACAAGTTAAACTAAATGATGTTTCAAAAGATCATGAACTTAAAGATCTTCAACAGTCAAGTCTGCCTCATAGTTCAATTACAAGTTCGGGTTCCTCGAAAAGTTCAAGAAGCGTTTCACCAAAATGCTCAGAAGGTAACTTACATAAGTGTTTACCACCAATTAGTGAAGCTTTAAAGCGTTTAAATGATAGCGATAATGAAGCTTTCAATCTACTGTTCCCACCTCATTTATCATCAGCATGTAGACCACCAATACTACCACCAGTGTCACATTCAGAGTTTCCTGGTCCTTTAAGTTATAGAAAGAGTAGTTCATCAGTTTCTTCAACATTCTCATCAATCAATTCGAAAGCATCCTCGACTTTTTCGAGTATAAGTTCGAGTACAAAATCATCTCTTCATAAAAATAGAATCGGATCTGATTCTATCGTATCAAAAACAAGTAATGATTCACTAATCTCAAAAATTAGTATTCAAAAATCTTCCAGTACTTCAACTTATTTCTCCAGTCTAGTTAATTCTAATTTATCACCTCCTAGATTTAAGTGCGGTATTTCAAGTCCAACCAATTATAGACTACCAATTGATTTTAAATGCTCAAAGAATAATCAAAATATTTCAGAAGGTCGTAATAATTCAACTGAACATTATGATCCTTTAGAAAAAGTTTCATCAGTTGAAAATGATAATACTCCAGATATAAATCATGCTACTACTTTATTTAGAACTGATGATCAAGGAAAACTTTATTATGATGCTGAAACCAATTCGAGATCAATACTCTATGAAACTAGAATTGTTTTCAAAAATATTATTGGCTCAACTGAATTTGATAGAGATACTACTCGTTTTTGTGTGAATGATAAACCAATTCATGTTAAATCAAGAATTTTAGCTTCAATTCCTTCAAGAGAGATTTGTATTCAACTGTTCCACTCATTTGAAATGCAATTTAATTGGCAATATTATGTATTGGACAAAGATTATTTTCATGCAAGGATTATTGATGAAGTTTGTGATAAAGATAATGCTTTGGAAGAAAAACCTAAAAAAGTTGTTTTACTTTACCTTATTTTAGCAATTGCTACAGTTATGAGTGATTATAAAAATGGTGAATTTGAATCTAAAGGATCAATTCGTTACTTTGAAAGTGCTTTACAATTACAAAAAGAACTACCCACTGAAAGTGAATTATGGTTGGTTCAATCAAATTTTTTACAGGCATTTTATTATTTATTCGTTGGGAAATTTTCAACTGCTTGGTTTTCATTAAGTAATGCTGCTAAATATGCTCAAAATCTTAACTTACATAGAGTTGCAAAAGAAGATGAAGAGGAAGAAGAAGAAAGTTTAAAAATTGATCCAATTTATAAGAGAAAATTGTTTAGATCGTTATATATGTGTGATCATATTTTTGCAATAGTTGCTGGAAAACCAATGTCATTTTCTGAAAGTGACTGTGATGGCTTCAGTGAACATGAAAAAAGATTAGAAGAGGCTCTGTTGGATAAACATTTAACTACACGAGGTGGTAAATTAAATTATATTTTTGATCCTGATAGAGATGAAGCATTTAGAGCCAAATTGGATTTTTATAGAACTCATATTTTTCATATTTGTGCTAAGATTGTTAAATCATGTTATAGAAATTCTCCCTTAAACATTGAAATTATTAAAGATTTAGCAATTGAATTGAAGAAATGGATAGCAAGTATACCACCAGAATTATTAGTTGAAAATTCATCTACTTGTTCATCAGAACTTGCAGTTAAACATAGATATGCATGTGTTGCTTTACATTCATATCATATTTACTGTATTTTCTTATTAAGTCGGCCTTTACTAATTTATGAAAAAAGTTGTCAGTTTAGATCTGATTTAAAAGACGTATTACCAGATGATAATTTTGTTCATGAGTTCAAGCAAGCCGCTACTAAAAGTAGTGCTTTAATGATAATTGCTATACTTACTTCAGAAACTCAACCCTGCATTCGAAAAATAGAATCAAATTTAAAAATATATTGTGGATTTTTTGCGTGTATGACCTTAGGTATTAGATTATTAGATCAATTAGATCCTCAATTAATGGAAATTTTGAGAGCTGGTTTATTGATATTTAATACTTTTGAAAAGCGTAATCCACTTGCAAAACCTTATAGCAAAGTTATTGGTGAAATGATTCAAGCACTCTCTGGTTATCATTTAAGTAAATCCAATGAAGAAGTTACTAAAGGTTTAAACCAATTGAAACTTGATCAGTCAGATCCCGACGTCCTTCCTGAAATAGATCATTTGAAATGGTATGAAACTCAACAGTTTTTCGTACCTAATGACATTGCCTCCGTCTCAAATAAAGAACCTTCTGGTAATTCTAGCAAGTCAGGTATAAGTTTTTTTTAGAAATGACCCACTCTAAGCTATCTGTTTTTTTTTTTTTTTCAATTCTATTTTATTTAATATTTATTACTTGATGATTTCCTTATTTTTTTTTTTTTTAATTATTCTGTTTCTCTAATTATTCTTTAACTAATCTGTTTCCTTCAATTCTTATTTTTTTTTATTTTTTTTTCTTTCTACGGCTTGTTGACAATCTGTATACTGTTTAATGTTTAAGTACTTTACTTTTTTAGATATCCTACTTATATGATGACCTATATCATTTCTTATGATTGTTTTCTTTCAATAAAATCAAGAATCAGTCACATCTTACAAAGAAAACAGGACGGGTAGGAGTAAGTGATATCATAGAACTCAACGATTATATAGTCTTCACAATATGTAGTGTTCTGGTAACTAGATGCATAGAAGATTGGTTATCAAGGTTTAGATATTGGCCGATAAAAAGCCTATACATTGTTCTAGAAAACGAAAAAAGCCTGGCCGAAACATTTCATGAATCCTTAATTACTAAAACTTGCACATGATATCGCCATTCAATTTAGTATATGGAAACGTTGAAAATGAGAAGGCAATTTAAACGTTATAGTTTTTGCACAAACTAGAAAATAAACCGTTGAATTGGTAGTTACAGTATACGTTATGTTCTTGTTGATAGCAAAGTTGCATCATAGTGCCCACATACCGAAATCTTTTTTTTTTTCCCTCTTTTAAACCTTTTTTATCTTTATCAACGTGAGATAAAAGACTGCAAAAAAAAAAGAAACCAAATAGCTAAAAAATATAGAAACTAAGATATTATCTTGAAGTAGTATGACGTGACGTCATCCAAACAGCTTGTGCATCTGATTCTGCTAACGATCAGTACATAAAACAACTCAGCTTAGACCAAGCATATGCTGAACAAACTACACCAGTGACTCATTGGTAAACGAATTACACCAGTGACCCACTGGTAAGAAACAATATACCATTGCTGAACGATAAACCACGACAATAAGGGCCTGACCATTTTTTTTTGTGGTCGAAAAATTGTACTGGCCTGGACCCGGTCCAAAACATCCTGACTACACAGCAGCCCACAAAGTACGAGAGAAGAAGAATGTCGCACACCGTAATGGGGTTCTAGAGTACTGGACCCCCGTCTCTCCCACTACAGACACAGTGGCTTGTTGTTTTGCCCGTTCCAGTACGTAGTACTCAATATCCGGAATCGACTGACTGCAAATAATGAATCTAAACCTTAAAAGACCGGTTACTCGACCCTACAATGACCACTTGAATGACTTAGACCAGCTTACCCTATTCTAGACCACGTGAGTCGGCAAACTTGTGGTTCTATAAATCCTGTTCCTAGTGCAACCAGTGTGCAGTGGGGGAAGGATGATATTGGTGCGCACACGCATTCAAGAGGGGCTTAGTACGCTAAGCAGCCAAGCAGACCCCGAGTAGACCAAGATGGATATCTTGAAGAGCACTCATCCTGGAGACTATAAAGAGAAACTGTGACATGATGCACAGTTACCTGTGGGTATCGATAGGCTAACACTACGACATGCTTTCTCCCGGATGTCGGAAGTCATTACGGGGGTGACTTATCTATTACAAGCATTGTTATGCAAGAGATTTTAAATTCGCTTCAAGGCTAATTGTGTCATTTAATTTCGTTTTACTGAAAGTTTCGGGTTCTAGTAAGTGGGAAGGAAGTAGCAAAAGGGTCAGCTATCGCCGATAAACCCATATTCTTTCAGGGTTTGACTTTGGGGCTGATCATGCCCGTTCTCCCAGTTGGTGATTGGGAATTTCCTAATCCTCCCAAAGTCTAATGACACCCGTAAGTGGACTAACTCTTGATTACAATACTAAGTAGTAGTTCCCCTTACTCTACTCTACACTGTCTATATATGTATGGGTGTATTTAGAAGATTACATAATTACATAATTACAAAAATTACAAAAATTACAAAATCACAGTTACACAATTACATTTATATAAGTCCCCCAAGATTTCCCCCGAAAAGACTTTTTTTTTTTTTTTCTAATTTGAAACTCTTTGACTGTCAGTATAATCTAATCATGGTCAACCAACCGTTAGAAACAAGAAGAAGAAAAGTGTCTACGGCCTGCGATAAGTGCAGAGCCATAAGACATAAAGTATGTGTACCATACCAAGCCAATACGCATCTCGCGTCGTACTTTACTAACAATATCGGTGTAGTGTGATGGTCTTCAACCGTGTATCGAATGTCAAACAAGAGGTATTACCTGTTCTTATTCGTTTGTTGATCAAAGAAGGTTGAAGGGTAAGCAGCCTAAAAAACAACAACCAATTCCAACAACCGTTGGTGGCAATGTCACCAAATTACTGAATATTTCAAAAGATGCAAGAATTCTTCCTCCAATAACGGACATGCTAAGTAATCATTCATCAAGTTTTAATATTCAAAATATCCCCAATCATTCAAATATAGTGAATAAACTATCATTGAATAAACAATCATTGAATAAACAAACAAGAAATTCAATTGGTTCATCTTCAAGTACCTTAAATTCTAACCTTAATCTTGATTCTGGGCCTGTACTAACCAATTATACTCCCAGATTCTCATATGGACTGAACTCTTATCCCCCTAAAACTGTTTTCACTTTCCCCTCAAGTACCTCGTCCAAGATTTCTAGTACTGCTCTTACACCATCTTCATATTATGGTTCCCCTCCCAGGACACCATTTACCCCTGGTAATGAAATTCAAAATTCAAATTCAAAGTCGAGTAGTGCAACTTCAAATTCAAATTCAAAAACAAGTACAAATGCAATTGCAAATACAAATATCAAGCTTAATGCCACTGATAATATCAATAATAGTATAATTAATCATAGTATCATTGATAGTATAAATAGAATCACTACTAGTACCCCAACGGAATACTATTCTAATTTGGACAAGACGCCACTTCATGTCAACAATGCTCAACTTCATGTTCCTACTTTATTCAAAGTTGATGATCAAGGTAATGTTCATTATGATGCTGAAACAAGTACAAAATCAGTACTCTATGAAACCAGACTTATATTCAAAAGTATCGTGGGTATAACCAATTTTGATAAGAAAATGGCTTATCCAGTAATTGATAAACCAATTCATTCAAAATCAACCGTATTGGATCCAATACCTTCAAAACAAATTTGCTTAAGACTGTTTGAATTATTTGAAATTCAATTTAATTGGCAATATTTTGTATTCGATAAAAATTATTTCCATACAAGAATTATTGATGTTGTTTGTGATGAAAATAATGATTTTGATTTATACGCTAAAAAATTGGTATTATTATACCTTGTATTGGCAATTTCAACTGTAATTGAAGATTATAGTAAAGGTGATTTTGAATCAAAGGGTTCAACAAGATATTTTGAAAGTGCTCTACAATTACAAAATGATTTACCAAATGATGGTGAACTTTGGTTGGTTCAATCAAATTATTTACAAGCCTTATACTACAAATTTACTGGTAGAATTTCAACTGCTTGGTTTATGTTAAGTAACGCTATCAAATATGGTCAATCATTTGATATTCATAGAACTCCAAGAGAAGATGAAGAAGATGATGATCAAAATAAAATTGATCCAATCTATAAGAAAAAATTGTTTAGATCTTTATACGTTTGTGATCGAATTTTTGCTGTTGTTGCTGGTAGACCAATGTCATTTTTTGAAAGTGATTGTGATGGTTTTAGTGATCATGAAATAAGATCAGAAGAAGCTCTGTTGGATAAAAATTTAACCACTAAGGATGGTAAAGTAAATTATATTTTTGATCCTGATACAAATGAAGCATTTAGAGCCAAATTGGATTTTTATAGAATTCATATCTTACGAATCGCTGCTAAAATTGTTACTTCCTGTTATAGAAATTCAATTTTAGATATTGAAACGCTTAGAAATTTGGGAATTGAATTAAAAGATTGGCTAGCAAGTGTTCCACCCGAATTATTAGTTGAAAATACATCAACGGGTACTTCAGAAATTGAAATAAAACATAGATATGCTTGTATTTTCATTCATTCTTGTCATATTTATAGTATATTCTTATTGAGTCGTCCAATCCTAATGTATGAAAAGATTAAGGCATTCCAACCAAATTTAAAAATTGCTAGTTTTGATGAAAAATTCATTTATGAATTTAAAGAAGCAGCTACAAAAAGTAGTGCATTAATGATTCTTGCTATAATCTATTCAGAAAATGAACCAAACATTAGAAGATTAGAAGCAAATGTTAGATTACATAGTGCTTTTTTTGCTTGTTTAACTCTTGGTATTGGATTATTAGATAATTTGAATCATGAATTTATGGAAATTTTAAAATTTGGTTCATTATATTTTAATTGTTATGAAAACAAGACTCCAATTGCTAAATATTTTGCTGAAATATTAGGAGAAATGATTAATTCAATTTATGATTATCATTTAACTAAACCAAATAATAAACTTACTCAAGATTTGAATCAATTAAAAATGAATTATCTAAATCAAGCTAGTGATCAAAACAAAATTCAATCATATCCAATAGTTAATCATAAAAGATGGACAGAAAATCAAAAATTAATTATTCCAAATGAAATCACATCAGCGAAATCAAATATATCGGAAAACTTCAAGTAATTCAAACATTTCAGAAAACTTCAAGTAATTCAAACATTTCAAAAAACTCAAATAATTCAAACATTTCAAAAAACTTCAAATAATTCAAACATTTCAAAATTTCCAGAAAACCATGGTGGTTATTCAAAATATGGCTTTCTTAGTTAGAGGTACTTCACCTAGTGGTTAAGTTTTCTTCATTTAGTTCTTCGATTAACGGCGTTTTGGTTTACTTTTTATTCCTTTCCATTCCTCTCAACCCCTTTTTCAATTCCTGTTTTAATGCCTTTTCAACTCCTTTTCAATTCCGTTTCAAATGAATTTTTATTACCACACTTTTCTTTTCTTATCATGTTTTTCTTTATCTGCTAACGATATTACGTAGTCTTATGTCAATTTTAATCAATATATATTTATTTTTCTAATAATTACTTGTAGAGACTGAAATTTAGGTTCATATGATAAATTTAGGTTCATGTCATAATCTATCAATAACGTATATCGGATGGGGTAGATTCTACATATGCTGATAGGCATTTTTCAGTTTTCAATTGCTTGAAAACAAATGGCAAAAGAATAGTGGTTCCAAATTGATTTCATACGGCTTTTGAAGCCAAAAACCAATTGATAGGAACCATGGTTCCCTATTTAGATCGAAGCTTCATACCCCAAGTTCGGTACAAGGGGCTTTATAATAATTAGAAATTAGATAAACGTGAGTTTAAAAAGACAAAAATAAAAAAAAGCATACTCGATTATCGGGTAAGGCCCTTTATACTAAACCTAAATATGTATAGATTCGACGCATTAACTAAAGAATTGACACAAAATAAGGTTAATAATGTGAAATTACACCTTATATGGAGTCCTTAAACCTTATTTACTCTATTTTCTGTTGTTTTATAATTGGTTCTGGTTCCAGGCTCGTTATGTTCCCAAACTCATTGAGTGGACTATGAGTTAGTTTGATTGTTTTGATTGTTTCTGCAGTCGAAGAAAAACATAATGCTCAACGATTAAAGGAGCAGAAAAGAATTCAAAACACCCAAACTAATAGAATTTCAAACAATACCACCAGGAGAGATCAGTGGGTGCTTAATCGTTGATGCTAACGATTTCCGTTGTGCTGCGTGTTCTGCGTGTGTTCTGCGTATGTTCTGCGTGTGCTGTGCGTGCTGCGTGTGCTGTGCATGCTGCATGCGACGGAATTACTGCAAGCAGATAAAATATGTGTTTGGCTGTAGGGATCTGATAGTAATTAGTTATAAATTATATATATATATTTATAAATAGAGAGGTACAATATTTACTTAGCTATTTGAAAGGACCGGGAGTAAGGATAAATGAATCTGGCAGCCACCTTTTAGCTTCGGTTTTTGCATTTTAAGATAACCGTAAAATGCCTTTCGAGATAGATTGCAATTGCGACATGTGGTCATAAAGTCATACATAGCAGTGCCTTTCTTGAGTAATTAAGTAATCAAGTGATCCAATTGGCTTTTTGAATGGCCAGATCGTTTCTTTTTTTTTTTCAGGGACTTGATAAGCTCGAATAGGGGACAGAATAAAGCTACACCGCTCCCTTAAGCCATAACAGTTTAGGCTATATCAGCTTAGAGCATAGCAGCATAGACTATAGCAGCATAGACTATATCAGCTTACTCTATCAGCCTATACTATAACATCACAGGCTAATCTAGACGAGAACAAGCGAAGGGAAAACAGAAATAAAACAGACAATCTGGGTAGCGTGCATATTGTAGAGTTCTATTGTAACCAGTTGACATCTCAAGTTTTAAACTATTGAGAACTGATGTTATCGGCCAGTATCGCTAGCCACAGCCTGAACCTCCCGTTTTCTTCACTAAGAACTAAAAAGATATAAACAGCCATATGATTATTTTCGGGGTATTCTAATTGCAAAGATGCAAAAATTAATTACCAGTAGAGGGCAGTTCCGACCACAACTTCCGTTCTACGGCCATTTTCATTTTCATTTTCAACAAAAAAGCAAAAAAAAAAATTGGAAAGAGGGCACTCGGAGTACCAGCAGGTTCACCGAACACTCTTACTCAATACAAAACCCAAGCTCCATAAACATATACATAGGCCAATTCAAAAGATACTGATATTGATAGTGATAATGTCATTGATAATGACAAAGCTTCAAGAAACGTTACGTTCACTGGCGCAACGGTGAACAGTAATATGAGTTGGTGATATTAGGCTTTTTTGTTGATAAATCTTAATCTGTAAAATCAATATATCGGTCTAGGTTAACCTTCAACGCATTGTAACATCAGCACAACGCCACTAGGTGCCCATTTGTCTTTATCTGACATAATAATTTCCCTTTCTTTCTTTTTTCGGCTTGTTTGGCCAAATTTCATGCAAGTTACCGTAGGTCCTCATAGTAGGTCTCCTGAATGGGGATTTTGATATTTCAATACTTTGACATTGACAATTTGTAATTTTTTAGTGCTGAGATTATGGATATCCTATAAATATTATGAACATTATGGACACTATGAACACTATGAACATTACGAACGTCTTATGAATACTAATTTTGAGTGTCAATTGTAGAGGGTCTTTTTAGGTGCAACTTTGCTGTTTCACTACAAGCCAATACCAGACCTATCAAGAGCTTCCACCTCCGTCGGAACTGGGAATCGGATACTAGAACTATAACTAGAACTAGGAATGAAGCCAAACCCAAGTTCCGAGAGGTACTTTTCCACTTTCTGACTTCCGAACGCAGATTTTAAATTTTTGAAGTGCTTTTTTCTTTTTTATTGTTTCTGGCTTTGTTTTTTTTTTTGACTCTTTTTTTTTCTTTCTTTTTTGACTTTGTAAACTTTATAAGTCAAATTCTTACGGCTAGATTAAATTCTTACGGCTGATACTACTGTTCTTCTTCATAAATTTAGGAGTAAGTATTGCTTTCCAATTTACTTGCTCTACTTTTGACCTGGTAAAGGCGATTCCACAGCTTTACGTGGGAAAATCACTCGGTTAATAACAGATTTCGCTGATCACCAATTATATTTTTAGGCTTTTTTAGTTTCTGATTCCTAATTTCTAATTTTTAACTTCTGATTTCTATATCTGGCTTTCATAAGCCAATCCGATTCCTCTTTACGTCAATTGTTGTGAAAAATCAGTATATATATTCCTTGATTTCCCTTGGTCTGTGTTTTTTTTTTTTTGTCTTTTGGTCTGTTTTTATCCTTTTGTTTCATACCATTATATACCATGTCAATCGATTCAAATAGAGGATTAATTTATCCTGAAAGAAGAAGAAAAGTCTCCACTGCTTGTGACCATTGTAAGTTGAAAAAATATAAAGTATGTATCAGACCCTTTGTTAAATATTGATTTTGTGTTTATGCTGGTTATATATGATATACTAACAAAACAACCTAGTGTACTGGAGTGAAACCATGCTTCAAGTGTCACGAGAAGAATGTTGATTGCATCTTTTCGTTCATTGACCAAAGAACTTTGAAAGGTGAAAGAATGGCTAAAAAGAAGAAGGCTCGAAGCCAAAGTTCTACCGGTGCTGATAGTCTTTCGTCTATTGACCCCAAGTTACACACGCTATCTAATTCTCAAAGTGAGAGCCATTTATACGGTTCAGCTCGTCCAAGATTTCAGTCAACAATACCTAAACAACCTAGTCTTAGCTCAATTAATGGTTTGAATTCGTCTAATTCACCCCTGGTCCCATTGTCACTGCCGATCCCCATTCCTTCGAACGCACCAATCCTAACTCACGGATTATCGAATGTATCACCACATGGACCTCCCGTACAATCCTATGGACCACCCCTACCGTCTTATGGATCTATACCATCACACGGATCTATACCATCACATGGATCTATGCCGCCAAATGTTTTCTTTGAAAATAATTTCAAGCATTCAACTATTTTACCACCCATTACCAGTACTCTAAATATGATAAGGAATGAATCTTCGACTTTTAACTTTCTGTTTCCTCATCACCTTGTACCTTACAATAACAATAAACCACCCACTTATACCAATTCAGTACCCAAATCAATTTATCATAACCCTCATTCAAATTATTCAATCTCATTCCCAAAATTAAATGAAATTTCAAACCCTACCAACTATAATTTTAATAAGGCTAATTATACTACTATAAACACAACCAGTAGAAGTTCTTCAACCGACTATCCGGAAAATGATATACCCACATTATTTAAAGTTGATGAAAATAATCTTTATTACGATGCTGAAACATCGTCAAAATCAGTTTTATATGAGACTAAACTTATTTTCAAAAATATTATTGGTTCAACAAAATTTGATCAAATGGCTTATCCTTCTATTATAAATGATAAACCCATCAGTATAACTTCAACCTTCCTTACTCCATTACCACCAAAAGAAAACTGTATTGAAGGTTTTCTCGTATTTGAAATTCATTTGAATTGGCAGTATTTTGTTTTTGATTGGAATTATTTTAATAATGAAATTATTGAGGTTGTTTTCATTAATAAAAACCTTAAAAAATATATACTACTTTACCTAGTACTTGCAATTTCAACTGCTATTACGGATTTCAATAAGGGTGATTTTGAATCAATGAATTCAGTTCGTTATTTTGAAAGCGCTTTGCAACTACATAAACAAATCCCGGATGATAATGGATTGTGGTTGGTTCAGTCAAATTATTTACAAGCATTATACTATTTATCAACTTGTAAAAATTCCGCTGCTTGGTTAACTTTGAATAAATCAATAAAATACGCTCAAATGTTAAACTTACATAAACCAACCAATAAAAATGATGAATACAAAAAAAAATTATTTAGATCACTTTATGCTTGTGATCGAATTGTTGCGATTGTTGTTGGTAAACCAATGTCATTTTTTGATCTGGATTGTGATGAATTAAATACATATCAAAAAAGATTACGAACACAAAAGTTTACCAAACTTACTAAAAATGATAATTTAATATTTGATCCTGATACTGATGAATCATTTAGAATGAAGTTAGATTTTTACAGAGTTGAGATTTGTCAAATTGGTGGTAAAATTGTTAATTCTTGTTATAAAAATTCAATAATTGATATTGATACCATTAAAAAATTGGCTAATGAATTAAAAAATTGGATTTCAAATGTACCTCCTGAAATATTAGCTGAAAACACTAGTTCCGGAAATTCAGAAATTGAAGTAAAACATCGTTATGCTTGTTTATTTTTGCATGGTTGTCATATTTATTGTATACTATTGTTAAGTCGTCCACTATTAGCTCTTGATAAAAATTGTGAGTTTAAACCAAACTTAAGGGGAAGTATTACTGACTTAAAGTTTATGCATGAATTCAAGCAAGCGGCAACAAAGAGTAGTGCTTTAATGTTGATTATTTTAATTTGTTATGAAAATCAGCCGAGTCATAGAAAATTACAAATCAATATTAAATTACACTATTGTCTTTTTGCTTGCATGACTTTAGGAATTGGATTGTTAGATGATGTGAATGATGAATTATTAGAATTATTGAAAATTGGTTTGATTTTTTTCAAATCTCATATTCCTTTAAATCCCAATGCGGAAACTTATTTTAATATAACTAATGAAATGGTTAAATCAATAACTGACTACTACATCCAGAAAAAGAATGATGAGAATGTTAGAAAGTTGGCTAATTTCAATTTTTCAAGTGATGATAAGTTGCCATATATGGAAAACGTTAATTGGATTGATATTCAGCAATTTTTTGTTCCTAACGATATAACTTCGTTATCTGATGACGGATCTGGTAGCTCTTCCACATGACTGAATCTTTCAGTTCACTGAATGAATAGCATTGTATTGCTTTAGTGCTTTTTTTTTTCTTTTTCTTTTTCTTTTTATTATCTTTCTTTTAGTTCCTTTTTGTTCTTTTATTTCTTTATTTTAGTTTTCATGTTCTTATGTGTTTTTTTGTTTTTCATTTCTTTTAGATGTGTCATTTAGTGTCAGGGTGGGATAGATGCCCTAGTGTTTAGATTTTTAATCAATAGAGTATTTATATCATATTATAGAGTAGCCCGGCTAAGGTTAAGAGTGTAGGTTGAATATACTTTAAGCAAAAAAAAAAAAAAAAGAAGAATAAAAAAACGTCAAAATTGCACCCACAACGGAACTTTTTGACGTACACGTTCAGGCTTTCGGAGTGAAGCGAAAAAAGGAAAAAAACGAAAAAAACGAAAAAAAAGCTAAAAAAAGAAAAACAGTAAACGACAGCTACATCTTGCCGGCTACATCCTGTCAGCTACAACTTTATAAGGTCACAAATGATGAAAATATTCAAGTTAAATGTCCTTACAATTCTATTGATATGTTTAAAGAATTGTAGTGCCTCCCCTGGTAACGATTTATACGACTATCAGGATTGTCGATATCAATGTGAGCAGATCACTTGCTTTCAGAATCCGTATCATATAGTTCAAGACGAAATATATCATGAGTTACTGGTAAATGGAAAACTCGATGAATACGAATGGCATAGTTATAATCCAAATTGGAAATTTGTTTCAATGCCATTACCCTGGCATTTGAGATTACTACAATGGAACTGTGAATCCAATTGTGATTATCAATGTCAACAAATCATAACTCAAGAAAGAATTGATGAAAATGAAGAAATACTACAATTTCATGGTAAATGGCCATTCCAGAGATTATTGGGAATGCAAGAATTCATTTCAGTTTTATTTTCGTTAGGTAATTTGATTGCCCATTATACCGGCCTTGTTAAAGTATTGAAAAATATCAGTCATAATAAAAATACCTCAAGATCAATTGTCAACCTGGAACTGTATATTCTTTCCTTGATTTGTATTATTACAATGTTTGCTTGGCTGTTTTCAACCATCTTTCATGTAAGAGATTTCTTAGTAACTGAAAGATTAGATTACTATTTTGCAGGCTTAACAGTATTATCTGGATTTTATGGAATTGGTAATAGGGTTTTTAGGTTATATTTACCAAGCAGGATTTGGTTCAGATTTTTATTTACCGTTGCATGTATTTCCGCTTATATTGGACATGTTTATCGCTTAGAAACCGATTGGCTGTATACATATAATATGAGAGCTAATATTACAATTGGTATTCTACAAAATATCTTATGGGGAGTATCATGCTTCAAATTATATAATAAATATTATGATTTAGAACACACGGAAGAAAAAACTCAGAATTTAACTCATTTACAATTCATCAATCCAAAAAAGATTATTCTATACAGTTTTTTTTCAAGATCCCCAAAATTATACTCTTTATACCCCTTATTATTGTGCGTGATAGTTATATTGGGTATGTCATTAGAGATTTTGGATTTCCCACCAATTTTTTATGGCCTAGTCGATGCTCATTCATTATGGCATTTGGTCACAATATTCCCAGTTTATTTTGGCTGGTATGATTGGATGCTTTGGGACCTTAATGAAAATATTTGGTACGATTTACAAACTTTAAAGGAAAAGAAGGATCAATAATTTTCTACAAACAGTTTCCTTTTTTTTAATTATTTTTTCTTAATTTATCAATTATTATACAAGTTTCTATTTATTTTGATCATTAGATTACCTAATCACTTAATTCTTCATCTTCAGGTGGTACATAAGGAGGAGGTTTGAAAAATTCTTGATCTTTTTCAACAAATTGCTTGAATTCTTCCTTATTATCAACGTATTGATATAAATATTCTAATTCTAATTCATGTACTTGTCTACCTAACATAATTAAAGAATGTAAAGGTTCACCGGAATCGTATTCACTTAACTCTTTTAAAGTACCAGCTTTGAAAGTTTGAGTTGGAGATCCTAATCTTGAAACTGCAACACAAGGAGTATCTGGAGTATAAGCTTGCTCATTTCTGATCTCTTCAATTTCTAATAATTGACTTGCAGCAGTTGAAATATCCATATATCTTGGAGGTTCGTAAATTAATCTACCTCTGGCCATATTTTCAATACTTTGTTCTTTGACTTTAATATCTAATAAAAGTAAAGTATGTAAACCAATCTTTCTATTTTCCATAATTTTATTATAGAATGAATCAGGTTTCCAAGAATCAGTGAAAAAAACCAATGAAACAGTTTGACCAAATTGATATAATTGCAAACCACAAGCTCCAACTGCATTCATTACTGATGCATTATGAATTGCTTCAACTTTAATACCCAATTCTCTTGCCCTAATGACCAAATCAGTATGAGTAGTTGCACCAAAAACATCACCAACTACTAAAAATGCGATATCTTCAGTTTCTGCATCTGCTAATATTTGATCAGCTCCTGTTTCAACTAATTCACGATCCGCTAAGATAATTTCACGCCCATAAAACTCTTCCAAAGATGATTGACTGGCTGCCATAAGAATTGAAGTATAAGCTTCCAAATAAACTCTTTTACATTTCTTAACAGTTTCTAAACCACGAACCGTGATATCTGACTCATAAGACAACCCCAAACCAATTAAGTACAACATGTTTTGCTTGATATTTTTGAAAAACTAATGATTCTTCGATATGTTCCAAAACTTTTCTCGATGAGGTTAAAAAAGAAAAAAAAAAAGGAACTGGAATAATCCTAGTTGATTTTGTGCGGCCTAAAAAAAAAAAAAAAAAAAGGAAAAAAAATCGTTAACAGCATTTGAATTACTCGATTAGATAACAACTAGACGAAACTTAATTGATTTTGATATAAATTGAATGGGAAATCCTATTATTTTGGGTAGGTTTATCGCAGAGTGAGTGCACACTATGATGAATATAAAAAAGGAACGTGTTTCCCCCAAGAAAAGAAGAAGATTAAGAAGAACCAAAGATGAAATTGAAGAAGACATACTTAGGTACCAAGAACTTTTGAAACACGATAAGGAACTCGAATATGATATACCACCCAGAAAGATGAAGCCAAAGAACTCTAAGGTAAAAGAGGAGCCCGACGATGACTTGAGCACACTCAGAGGTGATAATACGACTTCAAAGAAGACACGAAAAACTCGATCAAAGAAACCAAAAGAAGACCCATCGAAAGTTGAACTGAATGATATAGTTTCTTCGGGAGCAAGTAACGAACGGTCGATTGTTGATGAGTTTTTCATAATGAATAAACCAAAATACAAATTTGATAAAGTACCATTTAAAAAGCCATCACCAATTAAATATTTTCATAAAGATTTACCACCATTAATTAACAATGAAGTAACCACATTTGAAACAAAAATATTGATTGAGAATTCATATCCGGAATTAATCAAAATGATTAAGAACAATATTGAAAGTAAAGAAGTTAATGGCCATAAATTTAATAGTATTGATTTTGGCATGAAACTCAACCTTTTAGAAAAAAATCTTGCATTTGAAAAGGAAAGATTTAATATTCTTGATAGTGAAGAAAAATTAAAAATCAGTAATCTATCAAGAATCGACGATAGATATAATTCAAGAGGTCTGTTTAGTGAGGATATTGATGATTTTTTCAAAAAATTATATAATCCTGATAATCATAATAAATACGACAATTCGAATCTGAATTATTTCAAAAAGACAATCCCATTAGCATAATTTTTTTGTTACAAAATACAAATCAAGAAAACACACATTGCATTTTCATTTTTCATTTCATATACATATACATATATTAAAATAATAAATAGTCATTAAATTTTTGTTAAATTATCAATAATTTTTATCAATAATGAATCTTGTTTACCGGTAGTTTGAATAATTTCATTACGAGCTTTACTACTATATTCAAGTAATAAACTCTTCGTATAATCCAAAGAATTAGTTTCAAGCCTTAAGAATTCGATTGACTCATTAACTAGATTTGAATTTTTACGTTCATTACTAGATTTAAATTCAAATAAAATTCTATAAACCGGAGTATTTAAATTTGAATTTTTCAAACAGTGGAGTATGGGTAGGGATAATTTCCCTTCTATTAAGTCTTCACCACTAACACCTTTCATATGAGAATAAGTTGTATCGACTAAATTAAGATAGTCATCTCTGATTTGATATATTATACCTAATAAGTTAGCAAGAGGTATTTTAGAAGGTTTTGACATTTCACTAGTTGAAAATAGTTCAAGTAATTTGATAGACAATCTAAAAAGCCCCCCAGTTTTATTCATAACCATTTCAATATATTGATTAAAATCAGGTAAATTATTTTCAGTAAAATTTGGAGAATCTCGCCAATAAATATCAAGGCCCTGACCATGATGTAAATTTAACATTTCGTCAACTAAAATCTTCAGGATTGACGCTGATACTTCATTGATATCTATATTTGGATTATGGTTTAAATAAAGTTGAGGTAGTTTGGTAATTGCTCTTTTTAAAGCGATAAAGTACATTAAGTTACCACAATTCATCGTTAATGGTATTCCATATATGGTATGAGCAGATGGTGAACCACGTCTAAAATTGGAATCATCTTCAATGTCATCAATCAATAACGACAGTTCATGAAATATGGAAACAACTTTATCGATTTCGTTAATTATATCTTCATATTCTATATGATAATATAATTCATTAAACGCGTGTAAGAATTTTGATCTAACATTATGATTGTTACTGGGGATTTGTTCAAGATAGTTATACGGATCAACTATTTCACTTGGGAAAGAATGGAATTCAAGATCGTCATCTTTACTGATCAACCGATCTATATCGATAGCTTCATCCATCACAATGAACAATTATTCTTCCAGTAGCTCTTCATAACCACGTAACCGCTCTTCCATACAATTTTTCCAGTTTCCTCTTTGATTCTCAATTTGGTGGGGGTGGCAAAACACCCAAACACCAGATCCATATATTTCTAAATTTATGTCTCTTTTTTTTTTTTTCCCTTATAAAGAACAACATCACCATAAATCATTAGATCAATTGGTAGATTTATACTAATTTTTTGAAGCTTTAAGGGTTGAGAAGAGAATAAAGGAGTATCAAGAATGGAAAGAGCGATACAGGCAATAACAGAAGTGCCGCCATTCACTCGATTCTATATGATATCTGCGGTGTCACTATCAACCGCCACATCAATGGGGATAATATCACCAAGTTCACTAATATATACCCCGAACAAGGTATTTAGTGGGCAATATCAAATATGGAGAATATTGACGAGTTTTTTATATTTTGGAGATTTGAAATTTAATTTGGTACTACATTTATATTTCATTAGAAGATCAATTGGAGAATTAGAAGATTCATTTTCAACTACTTTTAATCATATACCGAGTCGATTTAAAAGAAGAACAGAAGAAGTAACTGCATTAAGAGATTTCATTGATAGAAGTAAAAGTTATGATTTTTTTTATTATATTATACTGGTTTGTATTGGGATATTTATAATGGTAACATATGGATATATACAACGAGATATTAAAATTGTTAAATTGGGACCATTACTTGATGATGTTATGTTATATATTTTATGTAAAAGACAACCAACAATTCAATTTACCATATTATTTTTATTCAATGTCAATGCATCATTATTACCATATGTATTAAGTTTGATGAATTGGATGATATCAGGAGAATTAGGACAAGATTCATTTAGATCAAATTTAAGTTTGAGTGAAAGTATTGGAATAATATTTAGACTGAGAGTTTTATGGCAAACATTTGTTTGTCATACCATAGGTCAATTATGGTGGTTTGTTAAAGATGTTTTATTTGATGTTATTCATTCAACTGAAATTGATACTATCGATAATTTACACGAATCTTATAATGAAATTAATACTTATCAATATTTTTCAAGTCACATATATGATTTCCTACAATTATTATCATTACCACCTTGGTACTGGATATATTTTTATCGATTAGAAGTTTCCAGACCAAGACCAAATCCTAATGAACTTGAAGACTCTACAAATAAATTAACTAGCCAAGATTATATTAAATTGTTCAATCCTAATCAATATCAAGATCAATAATGCATATACATCATATATACATATACATAAGATATCCATTATGTACATTATGTACATTATGTGAATTAATAGAGCAATTTATTTAACCTAGATTCTTTTTCTACTACAGAAATGGCTGTGTTACATATGTTTTGTGCCTTGTATCGCATCAGCAGGTACACCAACAGGTACACCACCGTTATCGATGGGAATTATGGTTTGTGCAAAAGAAGTTCAGTGATGTGTTATTATTATCAGTTATGGCTTGTTGAATTCATAATTGCTGACTACTAACTGCTAACTCTCGTATTCGTTTGGTAATGACCTTAGGAATTATCGTGTTCTAGACTAAGACTAATCTGGGGATTCCTCCGCTCACTTTATACTTAAACTTGTATATTCTACATACTTAAACTTGTATACTCTACATAAACTTGTATATTCTACATACTTCATATACTTATCATTATATAAATTAGTTGGCATTTAATAAACATAAAAAAAAAGAAAAAAAAAAGCACTAACAAAACAAAAAAAAAAGTGTTAAATTAAAGAGAAAAGGCAAAAAAAAGGAAAAAGGAAAAAGGATCAATTTCTTTTTTTTTTTTGTATTAATCATATTTATAATTTTATAAAGAACAACAATTCATTAAAGAAATCCACCACTTCTTTTCTCTGTTCTTACATATACACATATAAAGATACTATTCTTTATTCATTACCAACAGTTGAATCTGACGCTCTCATTCCCACTCTCACAGTTCTTGTCGAGCTGATTTCAACGGTGTTTTTTTACGACATCTTGATTATACCTTTTAGTGTGAGGTCCTAAAAAGTGTTTGATCGTTTACTAGTTGGATTGCTCCGCTCGTACCCTTGTTTAGGATAATCCATATAAATCATTTGAACATTAAAGGTCAGTCAAATCATTTTAAATACTTATATCAATCCTTCCTTCGCATCTATTACAAACATTTTTTTTTTTTTTTTTTAAATCATTATTTTTAACGCCCTTAACGCCCTTAACATTTTTAGTATCTTTTCATCATTATGAAATCAGATTATCAACTAATACTGACTATAGCCAATGAGGTTCATGCAAATGTTTGTGATCACTTACATCCTTCGGTATCTCAACTTGTATCTGCATTCATCAAGTACTTAAAAGAGCCTCGCTACCAATCTCCTCTATCATTATCCGAGCTTTCCCGCCTATTTCAAATTTTTTACCAGGACTTAAATTCATTGATTATTAATATCTATACTCAATCCAATTCCAATAAACGTAATTTACTTTCAAATTCTGCTTATTTACAATCCAATCCAAAACAATTTGATTATTTATTGGCTATTGCCAATTATTCTTCTTCTTCAATCAAATTATCAAAAAGATCAGATCCAGCAGCAAATTTACAACTAAGGCTATTCAATTATTATAAATTCTTAATAATCTCCGAATCGATTGAAAGAGCTCAATTTGATTTATTCAATTCTTGTAATAGTCCAAATTCTTCTGCTTCTACTGGTTCTGCTAGTAATTCAATCGATAAAAATAATTCTTCTAATGAGGTTATATTATACGATAAAATTTTTAAATTTGATGAAAAAGATATTCTAATTCAATCATTATTAGATAAGAAATTGAATTTATTAAAAGATTTGAATATCCCATTTAGTAATTTTAGTGAAAATCATGATTCTTCAAATAATTCAACAATCCTAAATGATTTTTTCAAAAATTTATCAATTTCTTCATCTCCAATATTAACTAAGATTATTAAAAAATTAAATCAATTAAATGATCATATAACCCCTTTTGCTAAATTGAAATGTGTGGTTAAAATTCAAAAATATGTTATTTTACTTTTATCAGAAATTTATGATAATGATTTATCAAAAGTTAATAATGATATCTTATTACCTTCTTTAATTTATATCATCATCTATTACTCGGATTCAGATAATTTATATTTGAATTTCACTTTTATTCAAAATTTTATTAACTTAATTGATCCTTATAAAATTGATGCTTCAGTATTTACCTTGAGTTCCTCCATGTCTTCTTATAAACCGAACAATAATCGTTTCAAAAAACCTTCCCCTTCCAATACTGCATTAAACTCTTCAAATATGAATAATAATTCGAACTTGAATTCAAATTCAAATAAAAAACTTAGTAATAACTTGTTTGAACTATTAAATTTGAATGAATCAGCTGACTTTAATCAAGATGAAGAAGATCATGGTATTGATTTCTTTAATAATGATAAAGATTTGGTTAATTACATCCAATCAAATTACTTGAATAATGGTGAGTTGTTTTATTATTTGACCAACTTTGAAGCTATACTTTTTTTCTTACTGAATGTTACAATTGATGAAATCCTGGATATTGAAACTAATAATGAGATTTTAAATAAATCACTCCATAAAATAGTGGATGAACAACTTTCTAAAGATTTTGAAGATGAAAAACCAACGACGACCGCAATAAAATCTTCTGACGATTTGAAAAAAGTTGTCATTGAAGAATTTGATGAAAATAGATCAAGATCAAGCTCCTTATTGAATACTTTGAGTAATAAGTTCAATGATGCTACAAGCTTTTCAACAAATAGATCGAGGTCAAACTCGGCTTCAATTTTCAACAATAAAAATATCAATGATAGTAAAGAATCTTTTCCCTCTACTGGTCCCGAAAATAATTTTGAAGCATCAATCATGGCTTCCCCAGTCTTATCAAATGAAAGTAATACTGATGATAATTCAAGTTTGTCCATTATGAAAAATATTTTAAATCGTTTTAGTTCGGTTAGTGTGCTGCAATTTAAACCTTCAATTGATGGAACTCTAAATGATTTAAATATCGGTGATTCAAATCATAGACGTTCTAGCTCACTTATCAATAGATTGTCCCCAAATCATTCAAGAACAAGATCTTCTTCATTGGAGCATTTATTCACGAATAACAATCTATTCAGTGCAACATCTGCTCCTTCAAATGGGGCAGGTGTTGGTTCTGGTGCAGGTACAGGTACTGGTACTGGTACTAATGTGGGCACTGTTGCGGCAACTGGCACTGCTAGAAACAACTCAACATCAAGCAATGGTAGTTTAACTCTTCCAAGTGATAAACGTAATTCAATTACTTCAAAATTGACTTCAGGAGTTTCGGAATTCATGACAAAATTGAACTCTCCCGTGAGTCAAAACCCGCCAGCTATTATAAATACAAATCCTAAAGGTCATAAGTCGTCATCTTCATTACATTCATTAACTGAAAATATTAACGATGATCAATCAGTTGGTAATTCAACTATCATTCAAAAACGCCCTGAATATTATCATAGAAATCGTACATCAAGCTTACAAATCATGGATAAATGGTTTAACAATTTATCAAATACTACAGCTACTGCGATAAATTCAAAGAATGATAAAGCTAAAACATCAACCGATTCTCCTAATGCAACCGTCATGGACAATACCGATTCCAATATGCTTGATAGTGAATCAAATGAAGTTTCGTTATTTAGTAATTCTTATCGTGAGTTAACAAAATATCAAAACGTCGACTTTGATTTATTAACAGTATCAGATTTAAGAAATTTAAAAAATTACTATGATCAGTTATGTGGTGAATTGAATATCAATAAATTAGAACTGAAAACAAGCGATGAAGATAATGACGATAGAAAAGTTAATATTGTTATTGATCATAACCTAGAAGAAGAACTGGCAAGCATCTAAGGCGTTCGTTTCTTACTCTCTGCATCCCCTTTACGCTCTTGAAATCTTTTTTTTTCTTTTTTTTGTCTTTATACTCAATACTATTTATAGATTTTATTTCTATTTTGTAAGTCGATGTAGTTGGCGTATTGATACTTTTATATAAAAGGGCTTTGAGTATATCCAAGCATGAAATTTTTGGTTTGTACTCCTAAACTCAATAAAGTACATTAAAACAGTTCCCCAGAATTTAGAAACAAAGAAAAGTGTCACTGGTTGGACTATTCTTGATCTTTTGGTAATAATGTGAAAATCAGTTTTATCTTTTACAAAGAAAGTATCAAAGTCTGTGAAGCCGAATATTCAATTCAAGCTATTCTTATGAGTTCATTACCCACTTTGATCTTGATGTTGACTTAATTTAGCTGTAAATGAGCTACTGATACTCCTTTACGTCAGTTTGGTGTAGCTAATCCGTTGATGTAGTTAACAAAATATATAATTCCTGCATATAACCATTTTTTTTTGTATCTTGAAGGTAAAATCAGCTTCGATCACATTCTAAGATGATCTTTCGACTTTAGTATACCAACCCAATATCAAATATTTAAAAGCAATTATTATCACAATATCTTGAATGGAGAACGTCTTCTAACAATAATCAAGCATAGAAAAATCAGCTATTGATGTCTTCAAAATTTGATATCGGTTCAAGTTCTAATAACAGTCAAACTACTTCGATCAGGAAAAAGAAACATGGTAGACCTACCGATAATGACCAGTTCTACAAAAATAAGAAGATCAAACTTGACTCTTTACTTCAAGGATTAAGTTTGAACGATGAAGGTGGGAAAGACAAAAAGAAACAAATAAATGACGATAGCGTAATAAAAGTTGAAGAAAGGGAAGAAGATGACCTTGAATCAAAAATTAACAAAACGGGGAAGGCCATAATAGAAGACGCCAATGATGATGACGATAATGATCCAATAATATCTATTAAGCCAACAACCCATTCATTCATTAGAAAAAAGTCATCATCACCAAAGCCCCAAATAGATCCACAGTCATACGCTGTGAATCCTTCATTAAAGCTAAATAAATATAGTGTTTTCAAACCTTCTACATCACCAACATCATCAAATTCAACCGCAAATTCTATTGATTCATATATAACTGATAAACTAATGGAACATTTTCAAAATATCATACAGCTGGGTAATTCATTGATTTATTGGTATAGACCATTTACATTAATAATATATCATTTTCAAAAATGGACCTTAAGACTATTCAACAGGTTTCTAAAAAAGTACAATCAGTTACAAAAAAAGACCAGCTTGAATTTCAATAAGAAGTTCAAACCCTTTAAATTTTACTACAAAATTATTAATTTAGTTGAATCAAAAGATATCAAGTTTAGTTATCAAGATTTAATTAGTATTTTAAATCAAGAAAATCAGTTGGAATTAGCGTACCTTGATAAGAAGAAGCTTTTGCATAAGAAAAACACCATAGAAGAAACCGAAGCTCTTGATGAATTTGATGGTATAAATATTAAAGAACTAAAATATAATTATTGGGATAATTTGTCGGACCTCAATAAGGACTTAGAAATGTCCGAATCAAATATCGATGATGATGCAACAGCTAAACTAGTTGAATTACACGAAGATATGGTGTTTAATAGTAATGATTACGATTATAATGATGATATTGAAATGGATGATGATTTAGATGTTGGTTTGGGTCTGACCACTGGCCTGATTGAATCCAATTATGGGCTGTATTATTATGATTATATGGATGCTACAATTGATAAGTTAAAGGGAAACCCCATTTCAGATATCAATATATAGTATAGAATTATCGAATGAACTTAATGTGTTACATTCCCCTTTTTAAGTCATAAATGGATAATTGGCATATGTTCATACACATTCAAAGTCAGAACTTTTGAAAACTCATTTTGCAGATGAGTTAGGTAGGCGAAAGCAAGGGGAATTCTTGATGTGATATGTATGGACTGTCAAATGTCAACTAGTACTATTGTTCAAGACTTATGTCTCCAAGAGCACGTACAACATGATTAATTAACTGAGCAAGATGATAGTTAGAGTACAAGAAGAACTGGGTATAAAGGTTTCAGGAAGCGATCTTCAAACAGTAATTCTTGATCTACAACAAAATCAAGTAGTTCATTAGTCTTCTATAATTATTAATAAGCATATATACTTATATTTGTACATACCTAAAGTTTTAAAAATACATAGGCAATAAAATTTGAATTTTTAAATTAGCCTAAATCGTGGGGAAATCAAACTAAACTTGTTGTTTTAGTCTTTTGGTTTATGCCAAAATTAACTTGTTGTTTTATTCTTTTAGTTTAAATCAAACTAAACTTGTTGTTTTAATCTTTTATTATAAATCAAAATTAACTTGTTAACTTGTTGTTTCAATCTTTTAGTTTAAACTTGTTGTTTTAATCTTTTAGTTTAAATCAAACTAAACTTGTTGTTTTATTCTTTTGGTTTAAATCAAACTAAACTTGTTGTTTTATTCTTTTGGTTTAAATCAAACTAAACTTGTTATATCAAAACTTGTTGTTTTAATCTTTTGGTTTAAATCAAACTAAACTTGTTGTATCAAAACTTGTTGTTTTTATAGAACTGTTTTTATAGAACTTTTATGAAAACTACTAGTTTTGGTGGCTTTAGTCACTTTCCGACCCCCAGGGGGGTCTGAAGAAGAGGAAGAGAATGAAAGAGAAAGAGGATTTCATCAACTCTTTATATACCATTTTTTTTTTTTTTTTTAAGTTTACAAATAGAAAAAAGTTGTAAAGTTTACAAATAGAAAAAAGTTGTAAAGTTTACAAATGCAAAAAGTTGTTAAAAGAAGTTTACAAAAGCAAAAAGTACAATACAAAATTTTTTCATGACGTAGTATTAAAAAAAAACGTACTTTTTTGTGTGTAACTTCCCGATTTGGACAGTAGACCATACACATTTTTAAAGGCCTTCGTATATAAGGCAAAATCCCTTAAGATTCGAGTTTTTTCGCAGTTGAATTATCGCAGTTTTTCGTAGTGTTCTGATATGAATTCTGATATGAATTCTGATGAGTATATACCACGGAAACCTATTGAAAAAACTTATATTACAGAAGTGCTTTCCAAACAATTTGAACTTTTGTTTCAAACTGGGGAAACTTCACCTCCACCTTCAACTCCTGATGTAATTTCTGAAGATCCCGCTACATTCGATACAAAGGTTTATGAGAAAATTTTTAAAGATTTTGTTGAAGATAATGATGCAGATTCGTTAGATTTGGAAGATTCTGATATTGATATTGATACTTCTAATGAGCTAATTGATTTTCTATGGGATGAAACGAATCCACATTATTATTCTAAAATTTCTGATATTAATAAAGATTCGAATCAAGAATTTATTGCATTTTTAAAATATCCAATTTGGGTTTGATTCGTCTTCCAGTTTATGAAGTAGATCAGGAAAAGTCATGGACAATTACAAATATGGTCTTTGCACAAGATGTTCTGGCTACTGCAGCTGAATTTATGCTAAATGTAATTTCAACCCCAATTGGTGGTATGAATTTTTGTCGTATAACCACAGGTTCGATGATACTTCCTACGAAAACTTTGATTTCCTAATCGATAACTTGAAACATAACCTATTAGCTCATGTTGATGATTAATGATCCATCTGACTGGCTTTTCAATTTTAGACTAATAATAATTCTATGACGCACACACACTATAGACTAATACAAGACACTATAGACTAATACAAGACACTATAGACTAATACAAGATACTATAGACTAATACAAAGCACTAATAACTAACTACCAATTTTTAATATTCAATATGATCTTATATACTCTGTAATGTAATATACGTACTTAAATTTTAGCCTCGCACGTCTTTAGAATCACCTGCCATAGAAAAAACCAGAAAAAAAGAGAAAAAAACCAAAAAAAAAAGAATAATACAAAAGAAAAAAGATAATCATAAAAAATTCAAACTAATTAATTACATCGTCTTCTTCTTTTCTTTCTTCACGGTAGGTCTCCATCTATCCTCGCATAATCTTCTTCTTATTGTTGTATCGTTCACTCGACTACTACAGTATTCCTCAGGTAGCTTTATTGCAGACTAACGTTTCTGTGTGTTTCCATCCTTCGATTAAAAATAGGCAAACTTTTGTTTATTACTAATCACAGCGTCAAAGGAGCTCTTAAATTCAAGAGAATACATCGTTAAAATCATAGTTTTTTTATTTCATATACTTCATATTTGAAACACGTAAATCTGAAAACCTACAATGAGCGCCCAAACTGCCTCCAAACCAGCTATCGATGAACCATTTACTGGGCCAAATTTAAACATCACCTTGACTTGCCCGGAATGCAAGATATTCCCACCTGATTTAATCGAAAGATTTAGTGAAGGTGATATTGTCTGTGGAAGTTGTGGGTTGGTCTTGAGTGATCGTGTTGTCGATACTAGGTCTGAATGGAGAACATTTAGTAATGATGATCAAAATGGTGATGACCCCAGTCGTGTGGGTGATGCCGGGAATCCATTACTAGATACTGAAGATTTGTCGACCATGATATCTTATGTTCCTGATAATAGTAAAGCAGGCCGTGAATTGAATAGGGCTCAATCAAAATCTTTGGTTGATAAAAAGGATAATGCATTGGCAGCTGCTTATGCTAAAATATCTCAAATGTGTGATGGATATCAATTACCCAAGATTGTTCAAGATGGTGCCAAAGAGGTTTATAAACTTGTTTATGATGAACGTCCATTAAGAGGTAAGTCTCAAGAGTCAATAATGGCTGCTGCAATCTTTATTGGGTGTCGTAAAGCTAAAGTGGCTCGTTCTTTTAAAGAAATTTGGGCTTTAACGAATGTTCCAAAAAAAGAGATTGGCAAAGTTTTTAAAATAATGAATAAAGTAATTCAAGAAAAGAATGCAGCTAATCCAAATGCATACTCCTTGATTCAAGATAGTGAACAAACTACTCAAACTTCTGCTGAAGATTTGATTAGAAGATTTTGTTCTCATTTGGGTTTGAATACTCAAGTTACGAATGCAGCAGAGCACATTGCAAGAAGATGTAAAGAAGTTGGTGTTTTACAAGGTAGGTCTCCAATGACTATTGCTGCCACTGTTATTTATATGGCTGCTTTGGTCTTTGGCACGGACTTACCTCCTTCTAAGATTGCTGACAAGACCGGTGTTAGTGACGGTACCATTAAAACCTCATATAAAGTCATGTATGAAGAAAAGGAAAAATTGATTGATCCTCTTTGGATCGAAAGTGGGAAAGTCAAATTAACTGATATTCCAAAAAGTTAAGTAACTTACTTTTTAATTAAGATAATTTGATATTTATTGACCTGGATTCGAGTCGTTTCTAATTTTTTTTTTTTAGCTTTTTATTAATTTTTTTTTTTAAATAGTGGCATGGAATTTACACAGAAAAGCCCTCGAGAACGGTATTGAGTGGCGCCTCTTCTAAATTGTTTTTCTTTTACATAATTTCTGAATTCTAACTATGTAATTTTTAATTAAATGAAGGATATTCAATGATTCATGGAAAGAAATCTGTAGCTTAAGTCGACTTGAATATTGCAAGTGAGTAAATGTGTAGTTTACAACTTTTATGCGGCATGCTTTAGAGATACTGAAGCTTGACTTTCTTCAATCATGACTGTGTTGAAGTTAGTAGTTCATTTTCTCAGCCGTTCATAAGCTTAAAACTTTACTTTCTTAATTATTATATAGGTGTACGGATGCGCAACCAATATCCGATAAAGGCTCAGGGGAAAACTCGATAAGATCCAAGGGATCAGTTACTTGTATGGTTCTTTCAATACATCATTTGAATATGATGGCTATGAATAATAAGATCAATAACTCTAGCTGTATAATGAAACGGCCATACTCCTATAGCATATGTGATTTACCAGATGACATTCTACTAAAAATATTTGAACAGTTAACTCCATTAGAAACAACCGATTTGATAAAAAGGTTAGATCGAATTTTGGAAATAAGTTTAGATAGTAAACAAGTCAAACAACAGATAGAATTATTAATGATATTTGCATATAGAAGGTTATACAAAGGTAGATCAATGATACTTTCTGAATTTTCGAATCCCAATAATGCAATACCCGATAATTATGATAGTGTATTTTCCTTTGAAACATTTCAAAATAAATTTAATAATGGGAAATCCCAACATAATTTAGGTGAAGAAATCGAAAAGCAAGTTTTCATGGAAACCCGACCCCAAAATTTAGATTTCAAACTTATAAGAGGTTCAAATGATTATACTAAATTTATTGGTGATTTACAAATACTTAATGAGGTTTTGGAACAATTAACTGAAAAAAATGAAGTGACAAGTTATTTTCAATATATTTGTCAATTAGGATTTTATTTAGATGGTAATACTTTGAATGTTGAATCGCCAACGTCAGTTTTAACGGCCATTTTAAAGACCTTGATCAATCTAGTTAACAAGAAAACTTTGTTAAAAGATTCATTAAGCAACAAATTTCAAACACTTACCATTAAATCAACCGATATTGGGAATTATTATGTTAGTAGAAATGGCTGGGGTCAACTATTAGGCCGGTTTGGTAATGTTACCCAACTAGATCTTTCCGACAACATAATTGGACTGGACTCAAATTATCGAACAGAAGGATTACTGGGGATTCAAATTGATTTGCTAGGTAATTGTTTTAATTGGCCTCCTCAATTAAAACAACTTTCGTTAAGTTATAATCTACTAACCTACATTCTGACTCAATTTATAAATAATCTACCCAAGTCCATTGAATCATTACTGTTTGTGAGTAACAGAATATCTTCAATAGGTTGCAACAACGGCGAGAAGTTTAATATAGTGGAAAATCTACCCAATTTAAAGGTCTTAAATCTACAAAATAATCATCTGTTAATATTTCTTAACGTTGACATTTTCAAACAGATTAAAGCATCTAAACACAAATTCAACACCCTTATAGTCCGTGGATGTAATATTGAAGAGAACAACTTCCGCCAGCTTAGTTCAACAGCTGATTCTGAACACTTTACATTGGTTATATAGAACTTCTCTACTAATAAAAGGTTTGCCTTTCCCATAGAGATAACCGTAGTACAATTCCCGTGTATGGGTGTATGGGTGCCAAACGGGTTTTCCTGCATGCAGCCAACAGTCGTATAAAAAAATTCGGTTTTCTCTCTAAATTTTTTTTCTCTTTTCCGAAATGGCGACTTAGAATACTGTGGAAGAGACATAAGCTGTCAGCGAGAATTTTGAATTTTTACTAACTGCTTTCAGATACCTGGATATAACAACCAACCCAATACATTGATGATAAGAATTAATCCTCTACTAAGGTCGCTTCGAAGTCGAGACTCAGTTTTAACACTGAAATGTTTTTTCCATTCGAAATCATCTACAATAAGCTCGGGGACGATGCTCGGACTAAACCCTAGATCGGGAATCGTGCATTTTAATAGAAGATTACACTTTATATCGAATTCTTCAAGGATATCAAGTGAAGCATTATTTCCGTTGAAGAATTACAGGGTGAGATTCAATTCATCTAGTTCCTCGTCAAATCAGGGTCATAAGAAGTCAACATGGTCGGATATCAAACGTCTTTCAAAACTTGCCAGACCTGAAGTAGTAATATTATTTGGAGCTCTAGCATGTCTTATAGTTACATCCTCAGTTAGTATGTCTTTACCTTTATTTATCGGTAAGATCATTGACACCACAAAACCTTTAACGCAGTCCAACTCTGAAAGTGATCGCTCAAATAAAGATGATTCTATACTAAGTTTCCTATCACTGAATGAAAATAAAGATCAGGAAGATCAAATATTTGGTTTAAATTTATATCAATTCTATGGATCTTTAGGTATATTATTTACAATTGGATCACTTGCAAACTTTGGTCGTATATACTTATTGAGATCTGTTGGTGAAAGACTAGTGGCCAGACTTCGATCAAGACTATTTAGTAAGATACTATCACAAGACTCGTACTTTTTCGATATTGGACCAAATAAAACTGGTATGAAAACTGGTGATTTGATATCAAGAATATCTAGCGATACTCAAATCATAAGTAAATCATTAAGTGGTAATATAAGTGATGGTGCTCGTGCTATGATTAGTGGGTGTGTGGGGTTATCTATGATGTGTTGGGTATCCTGGAAACTTACATTATGTATGAGTTTAATTTTCCCACCCTTAATTTTAATGTCAACAGTTTATGGACGTCGTATAAAACTGTTATCAAGAACGATTCAAGAAAATTTGGGTGATATGACAAAAGTCACCGAAGAAAAATTAAACGGTTTAAAAACAATTCAAAGTTTTGCTCAACAAACCAAAGTTGTTCATGAATATAATCAAGAAATCAAAAAGATTTTCAATTCATCCATGTTGGAAGGTAAGTTGAGTGGGATTTATTTCAGTGGTAATGGATTCATGGGAAATGTAACCATGATCGGATTACTTGTTGTCGGTACTAAGCTTATTGGACAAGGAGATATTACAATTGGTGATTTATCTAGTTTTATGATGTATGCAGTTTATACTGGTAGTTCAGTATTTGGGTTGGGGAATTTCTACACTGAATTGATGAAAGGAATTGGAGCTGCTGAACGAATTTTTGAGTTGATTGAGCTGAAACCAACAATCACTACAAGTTTAGGTAAAAAAGTTGATAATTTAACTCAAGGAGATATTAAATTTAATAATATTAGATTTAATTATCCATCCCGTTCAGATAGTCCAGTGTTCAATAATTTGAATCTTAGTATCAAAAAGGGTCAACATATTTGTATAGTTGGTCCCAGTGGCAGTGGTAAATCAACTATATCACAGCTATTATTAAGATTTTATGATCCGCTTGGTGGTAGTGTTACAGTAAACGACCACGACATTAGAGAACTCAATCTTAATTTCTATCGGTCATTAATTGGTTATGTTCAACAAGAACCTTTATTATTTAGTGGTACTATTAGAGAGAATATTACATTTGGGGTTAAAAATGTCAGTGATGAAGAAATTGAATACGCGGCTAGATTGAGTAATGCATACGATTTCATAATGGAATTCCCCGATGGGTTTGATACTTATATTGGACCCTCATCCACTGGAAGTGCTCAACTAAGTGGTGGTCAAAAGCAAAGGATTTCATTAGCTAGAACACTTATTAAGAACCCTCGTATCTTAGTATTAGACGAAGCAACATCTGCATTAGACTCACACCTGGAAGAAGTGGTAATGCGTAATTTGATTCAATTATCACATGAGAAAACCGGAGAAATCACCATCATCCTGATTGCTCATCGTCTTTCAACAATCAAGAACAGTGAACGAATCATAGTCTTGAATGGCCATGGCGAAGTGGTGGAAGATGGTTTATTTAATGAACTATATGCCAATAACGATAGTGAATTGAATAAATTGTTGAAGAAACAATGAATTGAAAAACCTACTGTAAATAAATATACATAAATAAACCTTATGATTAATACGAAATAACGTTTGCAGCAATTATTCTGGTGTATGGATGTAAGTAAAGAAAACCCTGGGACAAAATCACATGCGGAAAGCCTCATCGAAGCGAAACTGACATCATCGGACCAAACGGGGGGTAAATTTAGCCCGTCTCCAGCCCGTTCCAAATAAAGGCAAAACGAGCCAACAAACCACTGGTGTATACATTGGCAAGAGAGTACTAGCATGTTATAAGCTTGTATTCCATTAAATCAGATCATAGTGGTGAAGCCAGAAGGGCCATGTCGATCCCCCTGCAGTTTGACCTAATTGCGCGTTGTAGCCTTTTTTTGCTTTTACTTTTTTTTTTTTTTAACCGAGGGACTATGGGGCAGAAGCTGGGGTTTTTGAGCGAAGGAATCGGTCCACTTGGCGTAGCAACATGGACCGAAATCCTATTTTTTCTACTTTTTTATATCGACGAATCGGACATAGCATGGGGTCGGATTGTACTTTCGCTTAAATCGACCTCCGTCAACCCATATTCCTCTTGAAATTGGGTAAATCTGGGTCATTTGCACGAAACACTCCTCAATACAACTTAAGATCTATGGCTGCCTGCTAGGTGGTAATTTTCTATTACATTTACGATCACAACCAAATAAACTAGAGACAAAACGGAAGATTCGGATTTGCTGCTACGGTAGTAATATACTTGCAAACCCCTTTGTGTCTGGTACTGGCCGTAATCGCCACTTGACAGTCCTTTACAGACTGTTAAGTATCGACTAAACTTTATAGCCGTTCAATCATCAGTGAAGAATAATAAGAAATCGTCATAATACCGCGTTAGTAGCATTGTAGATTACCGCGATGACCGTATGTTTCCAACTTAATTTCCAACTTAATTTCCAGCTATCAGACCATATCATACTGATAATGCACATACATATTTATAAATACCCAGAAATACTTTTGATTGCTCGATTATGAAATTGGAATTGCCAACCTTATATATCTAGCCTTAGCCTAAGCTTAGTTTTCTTTTTTTTTTTTTTTTTAGCCCGAACTTTTTTTTTTTTGCCTTTTTTTGTGTACGCAAAGACAGAGAACCGTTGATAGTTAAAAAGTTTCACAGGCAAAGCCTATTTGAATTTTAACTGTTTTTATTTATATTTGTCTTTTAACAGTAAAGCCTACTACTTCGAAAGTTCAAGACTCTACCTGGCCTGACTTCAAACACAATCACCCGTTTCTTGCGTTTATCTACATACACACATTCAATAAAGTATTCTCATTTCCCTAATGACTTCCCCAGAGCATAATGCTTCTGGTAGAAGTGGGTCAGACCAAAAATTTCAACAGCCGCCAACCCCAACCCAATCACAGTTAGATCCAGAAGAACCACCACAACCTCTAGCACAACTACCGGACGAACAAGAATCCCTTAAACCTAAGAACCAACAAGTACATTTTCAACAAAACGGACATCCTGAATCTTCCTTGCCAATGGGTCAAACGTCATCTTCTGTTGGAACTACAAATTCAAACTCACCCGCTAACGGTCAACCATTATACAGAAAAATAGCCCAAACTATAATACCTCCTTTGCAATCATCTTTTGGATTCTCACCTCTGTACTCTCCTAATGACCATCTATCAGAGTCTGATACATCACCTCAACATCAACTTTATAGTCCCGACTCAGATTTCCTCCGCGATTCTTCAATTGACTTGCCAAGAACAGATGAATCAATACAGGATACTATAAAACCTACTAATGATCAAAGCTCTTCTCACCTTAATGACAATAACCCATTAGCATTTCCATTTAATCCCCCCAAAGCGAAAGTTTCCCGTCGAAAATCATCAAACGATGATGAGATTGATAATGCTTGTCCTATCGGGGAGCTGAAACTACTGAGTTACTTCCTTAATATGTTAACAACCGCACTGGTTTATGCGGGTATAGGAAATGCTAAGAATCTACACAAATTTGCCAGCAAAGATCATGAACATGATATACTATGCCGTGAATATAAGCATTTGAAAGCTGCAAAACATTCTAATTCTAGTCACAAGGAGAGAAAGAAAGTTAAGAAAGAAAAAGAACCATCATTTTTGGCCTATGGAGTATTTGAGAGTGATAGCAGTTCTTCTGACAGTAGTGAAAGTTATGATTATGAAGAAAATAATGAGAGACCAGACGAAGGACAAAATGAAGATATTGAAGAACATGAAGAACCACATACCCCTACTCGAGATCAAAATACGCCTCCTTCATCTATATCAGGATCAAATTTGAATACAACCGACGTGAAAGATCCACCACTGATACCAACAGCTCCTCCTCAAGTACCATTAACACAACCCTCAGATTATAAACGAAAGAAACTTGATGGTGATAATTCCAACGTTCAAGAACTTATAGAACAACTTGCTCATAAAGATAAGTTGGATGAACTTTATAAGATCGAATCACAACAAAACCAAGCAGAAATTGCTGACTCAATAGTGAGCCGAAGAGAATCAATTCATTCAACAGTTTCTTCATCTAAAAAAGATCCAAACAATGATGAGTCAACATCAATTGCCAATAGTGCATCTAAGAAATTTTCAACTATTGACGATATTGACGATGAACCTCATGATCCATCAACTTGGACGACATTTCAAAGATCAATTGTTGAAAATCTTGATCCTCATTTGGTTAAAGAAGGTGTGTTAATTAAAGTCAAAGATGAAGATAAAAAGAAACCTGATACGAATAAAGAAGGTCAATCAAAACAAATACAAATAAAAAAGGAAAAACTTCGCCTAAAAATTGCAGAAAAATTACAAAAAGTTTTTGAACTTAGTGACGATGACTATTTTTACTGTAATTATGATAATTGGTTGATTATGGATGTTCTTTTACAAGGTCATCTTTATTTGACTCGTGAAAATTTACTATTTTTTGCTTTTCTTCCCTCAAACGCTGGTACGTCTGGGAATCCAAAAGCTGTTGATGAGTTTACTAGGAAAGATACCCATCTTGATGAATCTGACTGCGTTATTCATTCTGGATCTCTTGGTATGAAGACGGCCCAATATGGTGACTCTTATTTCTCAACAATGATTACCCATCGTTTTTGGGCTGTACTTCGTGATGAAACTCTTACAATTTATCGTTCACCGACTGATTTGTATTTCCCAATGTTTGTTATTGACTTGAAAACAGCTATTAGTGCAGAGATTCTTGATAAGGATCTTGTTAGTGCTAATCCCACTGCTCATAATAATAATAATAATGGAGCCACTTCCCCTTTATTATCTCCTAGACCAGCTTCGTCTAGACGTAACTCATCACTGGATACTTCCAAGTCTTCTCGTCCTTTCCTTCGTAATAGAGAATCATCTGACTATTTCTCCAGTACTGATGATGAATCTTCAGAAGCTTCAAGCCTCATGATGCAAGACTATGAAGAGGGTGCTGAGCATGTAACTGGTGGTGTCTGGTTTAAAGTCTTAACTAAGAAAAAAACGTATAAATTCCATACCGACAATTTATATTCTGCAAGACAATGGGTTAACACCTTGACAAAAGTTATGTTTCAACTTCATAACTCGAATTCAAGAAATGAAGTACTTATTAAAATTCCGATTGAAAACTTGGTTGATTTTGAAAGTAGTTACTTCTTAACTGAGCCAAATGGATCTGTCGACACCAACGGGGAAGAAGAAATTCCCTTAAGCTTCTGTGTCAGATATTTAGATCCTGATGAATCTGAAACTAAAGTTTTAAATACCGAAAGAATGAAGCGAAAATTCAAAAAGTCTACTAATAAGTTAAAAAATCCTCAATTGGAAGTCAATATAAATAATGAAAAAATGGGTAATAATATAGCCTCGGATGAAACCGCCAAGTTGAATATCAAGGCCCTTTATTTTTTGTTTTTCAGAGGTGGTGAAAATTTCTACAATACATTTAGTCAAGTAATTTATGATCGGTCAATGGCAAGAAAACAAAGTATGGATGATAGTTCCTCAATAAATTCTCTGACAGTCGCTGACAAATTCATGGAAAAGGCAAGGAAGATCGTTCGCCAACGTGATGGATCCATCGGGTCAGTTTCATCTTCTCAAGGTAATGGTCCTATGTCAACATTATCTTCAAATTCAAACACAAGGAATACTATCATTCAACAAATTGTTTCAATTAACGAAAAATTGCAAAAAACTGATCCTACAAGGTCTGATAGTAACATACATAATTTATCCTCGACCCCCGCTACACCCATTTCTGTCAACTCCGATGGCGAAGGTTTTCAAAAATCAAATTCACAATCAAGCTCCCAATCAAGGTTGAAAAGAATTGGTAAAAGCTTAACGTCCGCAAAAGTCTTTTCTAAAATGAAGAGTGGCTCGGATATTAGTGTTCTGTCTGAAGTCGGTTCTCTAGCTCATACACCCGACTCTCAAGACTCCCAACATATTGCAATAGCTCCAACTTTATTGGACAAGAATATACCGGAAACTGAACATTTATCATCGGTCAGACTGCAAAGCTCGATTAGTGCTAATAATGCTGCTGGATCTAATACAATTCATCTTCCTCGTAAGTTGTCTGTCTCTGGATTGAAGAATCTAAACATGTCTTTCGAAACTTCAAAGAGACGTTGGGACATTGCAGAATCTCGTTATTCAGAGAGGGAAAACTTTGTTTCTGGTTCCGATGAAGAAGCAAATAAACAGTATTTAGAACCTAAACTTAACTCATCTGAAAATAAACCTCAGTATCTTGCCACTCCATTGAAATTAAGTGATCCTTCAGAATATAGGAATGACTGCAAAAGACAGACCAAAATAAAGTCTATTGGAAAAAGTATGAAGATCTTAGCGAATGTTGGAAATCTTTGGGCAGCACATCCTAGTCATTATCAAGACGACAAAGAAAACGACGCTTATTTTGTTACTGATAGTGGTGCAAGAGATGTTGCCGTGAACCGTTACCAAGAGCATTTTTCATTAAGCAATGACAAAAAATTAGTCGCAACTTATTATACTCATTTGCAAAGAGCTATTCCTGTTTATGGTAAGTTGTATCTTAGTGAAACCGAGCTCTGTTTCAGAAGTTTATTGCCTGGAGTCAATACAAGGATGATATTACCATTGGGCCATATTGAAAACTGTTTCAAGGAAAAAGGTATGAAGATCACTCATTCTGGTTTGGTGATTCTTATTATTGGCCAGGAAGAACTATTTTTGGAATTTGGCTCGCATAAAGCCCGAGACGATTGTGAAAGAATGATATTAGAACAATTAGAGAAGTATCATGGCGAGGAAATGTGGTTCGCCCATGATCATAGACCCGAATTTGAGCATGAGTTTGAAAGAGATCGCCTTCGTGGTGCTGCAGCTGAATATACCAATGAAATCAGTGATACTTTTTCATCGTCTAGAATTCAAAATGCCAGAATCAAACTTTTTGAAGATAAGCTAAATGCGGCAGCTGGTATTGACTTTCCACTTATTTTAGAAGACTCGCCATTTTTCAAAATTGAAATCAGACCTTCCACATCATTTAATTTTACTTTATTGACTATTGGTTCACGCGGTGACGTTCAGCCGTATATTGCCTTGGCCAAGGGATTAATGGCTGAAGGTCATAATGTTACAATTGCCACACACAAAGAGTTTGAGTCTTGGATTTTGAAACACGATATTAAGTTTAAAGAGATTGCAGGAAATCCTGCAGAGTTGATGCAATTGATGGTAGAGCATGGGTCAATGTCAGTTGCATTTTTAAAAGAGGCTAGCAGTAAATTTAGAAATTGGATTAACGAATTATTATCATCAAGTTGGGAAGCCTGTCAAGGTACTGATATTTTAATTGAAAGTCCATCAGCAATGGGTGGTGTCCATATTGCAGAAGCTTTGGGTATTCCTTATATGAGAGCATTCACCATGCCATGGACCAGAACCAGAGCTTATCCACATGCTTTCATTGTTCCTGACCAGAAAAAGGGTGGTTCTTATAACTACTTGACTCATGTGATGTTTGAAAATGTATTTTGGAAAGGAATTTCAGGACAAGTTAATAGATGGAGAGTTGAAGAATTGGATTTACCAAGAACTAATTTATTCAAGTTGCAGCAATCTAAGATTCCATTTTTATATAATGTGTCTCCCACTATTTTCCCACCATCTGTCGATTTTCCTGATTGGGTTAGGGTAACTGGCTACTGGTTTTTAGATGAAGGTGCTGCAAAAGATTACACTCCACCACAAGAATTGGTTGATTTTATTGATAATGCCAATAGAGATCATAAAAAGATTGTATATATAGGATTTGGTTCAATAGTGGTAAGCGATGCTGATAGTCTCACCAAAGCCGTTGTTGAAGCCGTTCTTGATGCTGATGTTAGATGTATTTTAAATAAGGGGTGGTCTGATAGGCTCAATACTGATAAGAAGGATAAAGTTGAAATTGAATTACCACCAGAAATATATGACTCGGGTGCTATTCCTCATGATTGGTTATTCAAAAGAATTGATGCTAGTGTTCATCATGGTGGTTCAGGAACCACGGGTGCTTCACTTCGAGCTGGTTTACCAACAGTTATTAAACCTTTCTTTGGTGACCAATTTTTTTATGCTTCTCGAGTTGAAGAAGTTGGTGTTGGAATTGGTTTAAAGAAATTGAATGCAAAAAGTTTATCTAAAGCTTTAAAAACAGTCACTACAGATCAAAGAATTGTGGAAAAGGCCAGACAAACCAGTGAACGTATGAAACATGAAAATGGTGTTGCTACAGCTGTTGAAACAATTTATTCTGAATTGGAGTATGCTCGTAATTTGATTGCTGCTAAACAACAACAAAATGAACAATCCAAATTACATGAACAAAGATCCGGTACTCAAACACCAATTGTCTATGAAGATGATGAATACGAATCAATGGAAGAGGCTGATGAAGATTATGAGCTGGAAGGCTCTGAGTCTGATTTGGATGAAGATGATGACACTGGTGAATATAGTAACCAGGACTCACCGGCTGCATCAAAGGATTCTAAACTTACCATCCAGAAGCGTGATGATAATTCAGGTCCCGACAGTGATGGGGAAGAGGATTTAACGAAACCAGTTCCTGCATTTCCCAAAAAGAAACACACTCTTGAAAATTGCATACGAGTTCCTGCCAACCTGAGAAAAGATAAATGGTTGCATTTCTAAGTGGTTGGATATAGTTTTTATATCTTCTTTCTTCTTCTTTCTCTTATTTTACTTACGAATTTTTCCATGTATATCTTTAATTTTATGTTTTAACGATTTTAATGAAACAAATTATAATTTTATAATTAGCTACGAATAATTGAAAGCAAATACTTGCCCCAGAGTCTTCAATTTACACTGATAGGTTCTCTGTCGTGTATTGGTGGAATTTGCTTAATCACGAGAAAAAGAGTCATCGGTAGCACAAAAATTGAAAATTTGAAAAATTGCAATTTGTTTGTTAAATAAACTTTTCAGCTAGTAATATGTATGATTCATAAGCTTTTTTTAACTATATAATCAAATAGTTATAACCATATGGACAGTAATTTTAACCCATAAAATTATATCAGCCCATAGTACAGCACTTTACCCGTGGATCAGCAATCAGAGCCACTGTTTTATCTGAGTGTGAGCGAGAGCGTTTCCTTTTTCCTTTTTTTTTTTTTTTTTTTTTTCTAAAGGTCCTGCAGTTGTCTACGATAAATTGAATTTTCGGTATTAGAGTCCTCTCGAACTGACTTTTCTTTTCCTATTTACACTTCCATATCTACTACAACTTATCTGTACTATTACTTTAATTCAAAACTCACAATCCATCTTACGCAATGTCAAGTTCAAATCCCGTTTATAAAGATGTGACTGTTGAGCAGACCAAGTCGAATCTGTATGCAGCAATGGTTCCAGGACAAACCATAGTTGAAATTCCATATTTTGAACTTGAATGCGGTGAAGAATTACATAACTTTCCTGTTGCTTATAAAACCTGGGGTAGATTAAATAAAGATGGTGATAATGCCTTATTGATTTGTCATGCATTGACTGGTTCTTCTGACGTGCAAGATTGGTGGGGTCCACTTTTGGGAACTGATAAAACTTTTGATCCGTCTAGATTTTTCATCATTTGTATAAATTTCTTGGGGTCCCCTTATGGATCTTGTTCTCCCGTGACCATTGAAAAATCTACTGGTAAACCATATGGACCATTGTTCCCTCTTGTAACCATTAAAGATGATTTGGGTATTCACAAATTAATTCTCGATTCCTTGGGCGTTAAATCATTGGCTTCGGTCATTGGTGGTTCAATGGGTGGTATGATAGCTCTTGAATATTCAGCTACCTATAACAATAGTGACTTTGTTAAATCAGTCATTGCCATTGCTACTTCTGCTCGTGCATCTGCTTGGTGTATATCATGGAATGAAACTCAAAGACAGTGTATTTTTAGTGACCCTAATTATGACGATGGTTATTATTTTGAAAATCCAGATGGAATTAGACCCGATTCAGGTTTATCAGCTGCAAGAATGGCGGCTCTTCTAACTTATAGATCAAGGAACTCTTTTGAAACTAGATTTGGTCGTAATTTACCACTTACTAATCCTAAAAACATTAAAAAACCAATTGATACTCTGAAATTATCTGAAGAGCAACAGGGCATAAGGTTCCCAAGAACTCAAGATGAAGAGAATTGGCTTTTACATAATCAAGGGTCGAGATCTTCTAACTTAACTAAAAATAACAGTTCGTCATCATTATCAAGCAATTCTAATAATCATCCAAAACCTCAAACTTATTTTACTGCTCAATCGTATTTAAGATATCAAGGTAATAAATTTATCAACCGTTTCGATGCAAATTGTTATATATCCATTACTAGAAAACTTGATACCCATGATATTACTCGTGGTAGAATTGAAGATGATGAGTCTTTAACTGAAGATCCACTACCCGATTATTTATCTACTTTATCTAAGCCACATCTAGTTGTTGGTATACAATCTGATGGTCTTTTCACTTATGGTGAACAAACATTACTTGATAAACATATCCCTCATAGTTCTTTAAAAGAGATTGACTCTCCAGAAGGTCATGATGCATTCTTATTGGAATTCAAGGTTGTTGATCGTTACTGTCAAGATTTCTTAAGATCCAACCTACCTGAATACTATGGCGATTCAAACGAAAAGGTTGAACGCTTCCTTGATTGGGAAAAATATGTCAAATCTGTTGATAATGGTGGGAATTCCGTATTTGGTGAAGCCGAACAAAACATCACCAATTGGTAATCCCTGATGCCACAAATTTTTCCTGTTTTACTCTCTCTACATGTCTAGACCATCAATTATAAAGTCTTGTGTATAGTAATTTTTAATAGACTGAAGAATTTATTTAATATAAAAAATGTACTAGATTAGTATGACTTGTTACAACAATAGATAATGGCCTCAGAATTATATGAGCCTGTAGTGGCATAATGATCAGTAGTCATGGCGTAAATGATAGTCTCTTCATATTTTTCAACACGTTTATGGCTTTTAAATCCATAACAGCGCTATGACAACGCAATTTTTTTGTAAGAGAAAAGCTTTTATACGTGAAACAACAGCATATGTAATCCAAATCTACTGGAATTGTCACCCAATGGGGCTATAAAGTTGTAGTTTCTAGTATAGTTTCACGGCACATAATTGGGAGTATCAACATCTAATTTTGCAATTCATAGTACTGCATATTGGGGGAAACTCTTCTCCTACATTTTTAACTTTTTTTTTTTCTTTTTTTCACTTCCTTAGATAGATACCTTTTAATTACTTTCAAGAATACATTAAGTTATGGCCGGAAATTCATGTATATCGTATGAAATTGATTCGCTCCCAAATGGTAAATGTCCTGACCTTTTGCGAAAATTAATTGAAGAACATCCGTTTCTTGATAAAATCACTACAATCTCTAAATCACCCATTGAATATGGAGACTCCAAAAGTTGGTATAAAGAATCATTTGGAAATCTATTCAACCTTATAACAGGTGTAACCCATACCGATGTACTGAATCTTGAAGAAGTCATCTCCCTTTATGCTGTACACAACTTCGAACTAATTGAACCGTATAATCAAATCATTTTTTCGACAATCGATAATTGTATAAAAATTCAATTAACAGAAGCAGAATATAAAAATGCCCCTTACTTTAACAAGTCGAACAGGTTTAAGGTCAAAAAATCTATTCCATCGAAAAATTCTCTGGGACTTTTCCCTACTTACGAAATAAAAGCACTTCGGAATGAGATAACAGAAGATTTGAAACAATTAATTACAACAGTCTTCAGTGATGTTAAAATTAAAATTTTTACACTTAATTCAACTGGTCTTGAAGATTTGTTACAAAAATATGAGTTTAAGTCTCAACTTCCAGCTAACAATTCTGATTATCTTAATCACAAAATTGATATACTGTCATTCGGTGTCGATAGATTACCACACAATGACTTAAATGACTATTATGAATTTTTAACTCTAATACATTTACAGTCAAAGCAATTGACTGATAATTTAAACTCAGTAATTAGCGTTTATGAGCCACCTCAATTTGAAAATCTACAGTATTCAGTTTCTCATCCTCTTCATTTCAGAGAATCTAGAGATGTCAGCTCTGGAATAGTTAATGATTTGTTTAAAATGGGTCAATTTAATGAGTGGATAAGTATTAGTTTGCATTCGAAGAATGTCCATGTTTTGGTATTCAAAACACAAGGAGATAAAATCTACATTTGGAAAGCATGGTAATTATAAAAAGAATAAATTATATTGAAAACGTCATAACGAAAATATTTACAAGTATATGTGTATAAGTATTTTTTTTAAAATTTTTTTTTTTAAATTTTTGGACTTCTTGTGTACTTCAATTTGATACATAGGATAATAATAAACAATAATAATACAATAAGCACTAGTCCTGCTATTATTTTTCTTCTGTTGAAAAAAAATCATGAAATGCCATTCTATCAAAAAAAGCATCTGTCAACCCAACAGGTAATCCAGCACTTATTCCAGCACTAGCTGGATCAGTTGATACTGGGTCAGTATTTACATTATTTGATACATCAGCAGCAAATGTACTGAGTGGATTGTCTTTGACTGCAATCATTTGAATCCATAAATCATCAATTTGGGCAGTATTGTTGTTACTTAAAGCAGCACTTCTACCAAAGAAATCATAATCAACAGAGTTCGAACTTCCGACACTATGACTCTCGTGAGACAATGGAGCGCTATTAATTGTAAATCCAGGGGACGTATCTATTGTTTCATTCCTAAAAGTCGTATCGGACTGTGAATTATGTCTGAGATTGTCAGTTAGACCTATTTCTCTACTTCTGGATCTATTGAACCTTTTCTGTAGTTCCATTTTGTTTATAGCTTTCTTCAAAATTTCATTCAATTCATTAATCATTGGAGTTGTAAATCTTAAAAGAGCCCGCTCTTTATCATAATGAAAGAAAAGCTCATCACTTTGTAAAACTTTATTTAAGAATGCACTTGCCTTTGAGATGCGCCAGGAAAAATAGTATCTACTACTTAATATCGAAGCTGAATCCATTAAAGCAGTGCTACAGATATTAATTCTCTTCATTAAAGTTTCAATACCATTAACATGATCTGAATAAGTTGGATCATTTTGCATTTGCTCTGAATGAGTAGGTGATGATGTAAAATCCCTCATAGAAAACCGACATCTCATATATAATGCTTGACAAACTAATAAACTTTTATGGATTACTGATTCAAATGCAGGAGTTATAAATAAATCAGTTGAAGTTTTAAAGATGAAGGGACTTTTTTCAATTAAATCAGAAAAAAATGGTAATGAGTTTAATATTAAAATAGTAAACATTTTTTTCATATAATAGAATGAGTAAGCATAATTAGCTCTAGTTTCATAAAAATTAAAAATATGAAGATAAATACTGCAAAGGAAATAATTTGAAGAAAGGAAAATCTTCATATTAACACTTTTAGCGAAAACCATTTCTCTTGTTAAAGATTCGCCATCAAGATGATCTGATAAAGTAGTACCATAGGTTGTCAGTAAATGATTTTCCATATCACTCAATTTTGAACACAAGTCATACACATTAGTTTTCTTTTTAAGCAGAGAAATTAAATTCATAACTTCCACTAATCTTTGAAAATTTGTATCAAACCTTTCAAATTGGCAATCAGTCATTTGTTCGACTTGGAGATCACGAATGTTTTCATTACCAGGAGAATAAAAGGGTGTTTTAGTATCAAAAGATTCCGGGTTTGTTAAAACTGGAGTACCATTTGCCAAAGCATCATTAAGATCAAGTATTAAAATTCCATACCAAATTTTTCGACACAAGTTATTCAATTTTGGGTCAGGATGTTCTTCGGGGAACAAATCAGGTTCTCTATTAAGTCCCATGGAAAATGCCATTTGGTGTAAAGTACCGGTATAAACTATGGAATCAGTATTATCACGACCTTCACCATCTTCTGGAGAATATATTCTATAAATTCTTGTATATAAAGCTAGTTGTAGTAAAGGAATTGTTAAAGTTTTCATCAAATTAAATTGATTTAAACACATTTGAGCAACATCAACCACATCAATACTAATAACGTTACTTAATAAATATTTCAAATCTTGAGCTTTTGGAGAAGGATCATCATTTGATAAATTAGCTTCATTTACTGCAGCAGAATTAGTAAATAAAGTTAAATAAGCAAATCTTAAAACTAATAAAAGAGTACCTAAATAAGAAAAATCAATTTTACGTTCAATTTTCAAATTAGTAATTTTAACATCTTCAAAACTTTCTGGACCAATGAATTGAGAAATATTTTGTCTAAAATCTTCTTCATCTAAAAGGGGGAAATAAGGATAAACATGAGAGAAAAATCTTTCAATTAATTTCCAAATAACTTTTTTATGAGGTAAAATTAATTCAATTTTATCAATTAAAGCCAATTCTTCATCAATACCACCTTCATAAAACATTAAACCTAGAGACATTGCTCTAGCATTAATATTACTTTTAGCGGTAATAGTATCATAAGTATGATTTGTAACTGTTTGAAAGTTTTTAGCCTTATAAGGTTTCATATCATCAGTTAATCCATCGGTACATTGAACTTGTCTTTGATAATAATCAGCAGTAGCTTGATGAGTATCCATTGCAAAAAGGGTATGATTTTGAGATTTTTTCAAAAGATGAATATATTTCCATAATTTAACCAAAGCGGTATCAGATTTAATTAGAGCAACCCAAGTTAAAGGACCATAATTTTTCCTTTTTGAATTTGAAATAACAACTGGACATTCTTTATTAAAAAAGCTATAATAATCATCTCTTGAAGAAGCTGGATTATGACCAAGAACATCTAGAGATGATTGATTACCATCACTGCCATTATTTGAAGTTGAAAGAGTTGGACTGGAAGAAGATTTTGATTTAAAAGAATCTTCTAATGAAGCCAATTTATCTTTTAATAATTTTAATTCATCATAAACATTTGAGTTACCAGAATTTGAAGATATACCATTTAATTCTGGTAGTATAGTAGAACGAAGATCAAAATGATCATCGGAAGAAGTATTGGTGGTAGTAGAAGAAAGAGAATTATCATTTAAATTGACCCCATCACAATTGACTTTACTTATTTTTGATGGTTGATACAGTTCATAAATACATTCAGCAGAGTATTTTTTACAAGTCGAACATGGTGAGCCTTTATCACATTTAACTTTTCTTTTTCTGCAAAACGCACAACTTAAAGAAACTCGATTTCGTTTCCGTAACGGTTTCTTATTCAAACCCCCCGAGTCTTGAGGTGCAAGCGACATGGTTGGAAAGAAAGAAAGAAAAAAAAAAAAAAAAAAAGAGAAAGAGAAAGAGAAAGAAAAAAAAAAGGGCTTTTTTTAGTATTTCAAATACTTCAAAGAAAAAATTGACTATATATATGATTAAGTAGGCGCGTAAACTTCAGCCGCCCAAAAAATCACAAATCAAACTCTTTAACAGTATCTAAAACAAAATCAAATTTTTTTAAAATCAAATTTGCAAGCAGGTAACCCTTTTTGGAATTTAAATATTGCAATGGTCTGGAACCCAGAAAAGCAACAAAATCTATAATGTAATTATGACTCACAATTTATAATTTCTTTTTATTGTTATTATTAACAGTAAACCAATTGACAAGAATAAATGTACCTAGTGGTAGTGATGTACTAGTAGTAGTTGGTTGTTGTTGTTATTCTTCTTTAAGAAGGTTTTCCGAGATGATGACTCACTCACCCCTATATTATCATTGAACAACTCCTAAAACTATAGACCTTGAAAGAAAAGGGGACAGGATTGAAGTTGGAATCTAAAGGAAGAAGTAGTTGATAATTTTAAAAAACACGCTTACATAGGAAGTATATATTCAATTTTGCCTTCGAAAATCAGTTTGCCGCTCTAGTACTTTTCCTGCTTCCTCATTTTTTTTTTTTTTTTTTTTTTTTTTTTTTTTTTTTTTTTTTTTTTTTTTTTTTTTTTTTATTTT